>JAHPZR010031123.1:0-14282 GCA_019787425.1 Platygyra sinensis
CGGGTCTATATGGCAACCTATTGCCCAAGGGATCATGTACGTGTGAGAGTATCTCAGATTGATGAGATAGGCTCTGTAAGTTGTGTACCGTGTGAGGGCGGACGGAGTCATTTGGTGGCTTTGTGGAAATGTGCACCGTGTGCGAAGGGTTGATGTGCTCACCACCTCAAAGCGACGATCCGTATAGTTTTACATCGAGTATCTGTGATTCTGTTACCTGTCCCTCAACATCGATGGTCGATAACTCGACAAACGGGTTAAATATCTCCTTGATGAATGGATCGTTTCTTATCCCTGGTCCTGCAGAACCTCTACACTATTGAACTACTTGAAACAACCCGAGCTGATGTATCAACAAGTTCTCTGTCGGAATCGTTCCTCATCGATCCAACAGCTCCCGAGCCTGGAGTCGTCTACGATGGACTTGGCTAGCGATCCGAATAAGAACTGTTCCGAAAACTCAACATTCGGCGAAGACAGTCAGTGCTCTACCCGCAGTTTTGAAGATACGGACGTGGACTTTACCTATAACACTCGGGAGATCCACGCTAGATGGATTGACTTCCTGGATAACGAGAGCGATGTTCTCGAGTATTTCTGGTGTGTTGGTTCTCAGCCAATGACAGACGACATACGAGAATGTGAAAGCACAGGAATGAGGCCGAACGGAAGTCACTTCGAGCTAAACTTGCAACAAGGGGATACTTATTACGTCACAGTTGTCGCCTGTAATGGTGCTCGCAGATGCTCAGCCGCTTACAGTGACGGCGTAACCATAGATATTACACCTCCCGTAATGGAATACGTCAGAGATGGAATTATGGGACCTGACATGGACTTTCAGGTGATAATTACAACATTTGTTATAAAGACAGCTACTTTGATTCTTATGAAACTTGCTAAGTCATACGTTTTGTAGCTTTGACACCTTTTTAATATTGGTTTCGAGTTTAGCTTCTAACCCATAATTACTTTTGTTGTTTTTTTCCTTTGTTTATGCTAAGCATTGTGATAGACGTGTTGACAGTTTTGCTAGTTCCTAACAACAAAGAACTGAGAAACTCAGCAAAAGACGTTTGAACTTCTCTAGTGTTTGGGAAAGACATTTCAACTAACTGTTAAACAAGGCAGTTGACTCAGGTTGACTGAAACAAACTATTTTCTTTTTGTCGAGAAAAAAAGCCTAAAACTACTATTATTGAGGTCTACATCGTTGTGAAACTTGAAGAAATAACAAAGATTATTTACCACGTATTGTTTCCTTACTAGGTCTTTGTTGACATCATCTTTGCGTACTTTTCTGCGAGTGACCCTGAAAGCGATGTGACGTCATACGAAGTTGCCTGGGGAACCGCGCCTGGTTTGACTGACGTTAAAAGTTTGAAGAAGTCACCAACACAACAATATGGCTTGCCAAGTTCAAGGACAACGCCCTGGAAGTAGGAAAGAAGTTTTACGCCTACCGTACGCGCCACAAACGGAGCTGGATTGCTGTCTGACAGATTGTCTTCAAATGGAATCTTGGTCGGAAAGTCTGAATATACCTTTGACAACACATCAAGTGCTGAGTTCTTCTTTGACACGTAAATGTGAATGAAAACGGGTCTCGCAAAGATGGAGGAGTGGGAAAGACCTACGGGACATTGAGTGTACCTGAGGGTGCTGTTGAAGGGGAAGTGAAGCTGAGATCCTACAGCTTAGATGAAAAGACAATGGACCAAAATAAGACTGAGGAGGGTCCTGTTAGTAATCCAAGTACTCTAAACCTAAGGTATGTTTTTCTGTCCATCCGTTCTTTGTTTTGTTCATTTTTCGTTAGTTCATTGATGTATTTACTAATAGGCATCGTGGACTGTCGTGGCATCTTGTATTTATGTAGTCCCCTGTCACGGTAACTTGTCTTTGTCGCAGCCTCTGTTCGGTTCGTCACGCAACGCTTGTGTGGAGTTCCGTGACGACTGACGATTGAAACATCCTTAAGTCTACTAACACATCTTTTTCTTTCTATTCTGCAGCAATTCATGCTTGGTAACTACAGTTTTGTCATCAAAGCGTTAGATCCAGTAAACGGCACAGTAAGGAAGGCTTCAAGTTTGTGAAGCCGATCACGATTGCTATGGTCTATGACGTCGATAACCTGGTCAAAGCAAACAAAAAGCACGTCAATAAAGAAGTGACCAAGGAAGACATAGACCCTGTGCTTTACCTGTGGGATCCGGTAAACGAAACCTGGTAGGTTCAGTGCTAAAAGTTGCTAAAACTTTTTATGCAAGGTCTAACAATTTGTATCCAAGTATTTTTCTTTTTCTTCTCTGCCTGTGCCAAAAGTGGCCCAGTGCCGTATGTGGATTCACCATAGAGTCTCCAGTAGCTCAGCGGTTAGAGCATCCGACTAGATCACGGAGGGTCGTGGCTTCAAATTCCATCTGGTACTCGGATTTTTTTTCGAGTTCTCCTTTCATTCAATATCATGTTGTTGTTGTTGTTTTATCTTTAATATACTTTTCTATTTAGCCTGATAATTCACTACTACAAGTTACTAAGACTCCTTGTCCAGTGTCTAAAAATGTGTATCCAAGTCTTTCATTTTGTTTTTCTTCTCTGCTAACGACCCTATTTCTTTTTATCCCGGTCATTCCGTCGTGTAACTTTAATTGTTACTTTTGCTTAGGATTGACGCCTCTCTCACATGCCCCGCGCCCTGGAGTCACGTGAACAAGTCAATCAAGTTGTTAACAGTCAAAGTGTGCCACTTGACCCAGTTTTCCTTCTTGTGGTCGTTTTATGCTCAGAATGGCCTGGTTTTGTTTGACAAAAATAACTCACGTAAGTCTGTCATTTGTTAGTATTTCTCCTGAACATAACTTAAGGCATGGATCTCAAAAGCCCCATTGATTCCCAGCCAAACAAAAACTTCAAAGACTATTGTTGACTGGAATTTTCCGGAATTACTGATAATATGACCATATTGTTGTCTCAACCGACCATATTGTTGTCTCAACCGATCCGGATTGCTTTGTTTACTGGTTATTTAAATACAAAATTGGAAGAGTTAATGCTAATTAAGCCAAACGTAGCAGTTTTCAAATTTAGTGCACGTGGGAAAATATTAGAACAGCGAGCTACG
Organism: Platygyra sinensis; assembly: GCA_019787425.1. Taxonomy (NCBI): domain Eukaryota; kingdom Metazoa; phylum Cnidaria; class Anthozoa; order Scleractinia; family Merulinidae; genus Platygyra; species Platygyra sinensis. The sequence continues at coordinate 3,128 of JAHPZR010031123.1, forward strand.
CCTTTTTTGCAGCGAGACTACGAAGAAGTGTCATTGAATTTTGATCATACTGATATGGACTTGGTTTCCTCCCATACCCCAGAAAAGAAACTCTTTCCTGCTAGAAAAGCAGAGAAAAAAACTATCCCAGACAGCCGCCTAGAAACTTTCCTTGCTAAAAGACTTTTCGTAACTACAGTTGATTTTCATGAGGGTAACATTTGATGCTGGATTACCCTCGGATTTAACCTCAAGTTGATCTATAAAATTTCATTGTATATCAATATAGTGTACAACGAAGACGGTGTGTTAGAGGTTTCCCGCACAAGACAAGTAACCAAACTAGAAATTCCAGTTCGCCGAGCAAAAGGTGCTCTTGGTGACGTCACAGTGCACTGGTCTCTCTATCAAAACGAGTCATCGCGAGTCGAACTGTTATGGCCGACATCCGGGAAGATCACTTTGTCAGATGGACAATGGAATGAATGTTTCATCGTCAGCGTCGAAAACGACAAGGAAGAAGTCCCAGAGAGCGTGGTCTGGGTCCAACTGGATAAGACAACAGGTGGTGCCGTGCTAGCGTCGCATGATCAAACCACGGCTAAGATTTTGATCGCTGGTAACGAGAGGTCTGGTACGAGCTGGAGATGGATTGTGATTGGTGCCTGTTCAGGGTTACTGTTCATTTTGTTAGTTGTGGTTCTTGTGTGGTGGGTGCGGAGAAAGTGGCAAAAGTCAGAAAGGTAATTTTTATCGAGTTTTCCTTTTCGTCTTTTCACATTTGAATTAAACTGAATTTAATCATACGTAACACCAGATAAACTAACTTAAGTTTCTAGGATCTCATTTAAAGCACGAAAATTTGGCCCTTTTTTTCGCTACCGTGCGGCACTAAATTTTGCGGGAGTTTACTTTTTGCAAATCGGCGATTTTTTGTATTTTGCAGGAATTAATCGTTGCGATGGTAAAAAACTGTTTTTTCATGCTTGGTAGTGATCTTTGCTATTTTCGGGAAGTCGCCTTTAATTGAAATTACAACATTTTCGCATTTGTTGTTAAATTAAACTACACGCAATTGACAAGTGAGACAACATGAAGGGAGATATAAAACACAGTAATCTAGTAGTCAGTGTCACTATCAAAATTACATCGTCCTCTTGTGTAGAATTTTAGATGCTCTTCTCAGTGGACTCCCTTCAAACGATCACTTTCCTGCAAACCATTTTTTTATTCCTGAACGTTTTGTTTCTCATTTCATCATTTTGTTTCTAAACGAAAGAGACGATTTAAATAAATGACAGCAGCAAGATTCCATTTGTGATGTTTGTATGTATAATTTCGCCAGTGGAGTAAATTTTTGCGGAGGTTTTGCCGGAAATTAGTGTTTGCCGGAATTCTTTTTGCGGGTCACAAAAAACTGTCACACGGTAGGCCAGTCTGTTCTGTTTTCTCAAGGAAGATTCCAATGCGTGCTAGGTGTTTTGGCAACCAAGATTTATGTCTTTAATGGTGCTTATATTGGTTTCATCGCATATTAGAACTTTTTTTTTATTTAGCATTGGCAGTCCTCGAGTTAGATCCTAGACGATGAGTCTCTGTATTGTGTCTTACAGAAGGCATTAAGCCCCTTCTATGCAGACAGGACCATATCTGCATACTAATTATTTTGGGGGATTACTGCTGGGGCAGGGAGGGGTTGTAAAACTTGCAAAGGAGTAGACTCACACCCTTAAATACCTAAGTCATTACAAACTACGCTAACCGGAATTTTTATTAACGAGCCGGTGCTTGGCTTCATAGGATTAATTACGTTCATTGGTTGATTATTGTCTTTGATTTTTAGGATTGATGAAAGAACCGTGGAGATCGGAGCTTCCCTGCTGCGGCTCTGTCAGTTCAAAAGCAGGGTTCTGGCTGCTCCGAAAATGCATTCTGCTGGCGATTTCGGAACGTCGCGCCCTGTCCCAAAAAGTACGCAAATGTGAGTTTTTTAAGTACTCGTTATCTATTGTCCTGTTTTGCGTTATGAGATAAGTGAATCAGGCTTAGACTTTCCGTAGCCTTTAATATGGATAATTCAGCTATTTTAGTAAAAGGCAATGTGAACTTGCCTCATGTAGTCGGTTTCTTTTTGAAGAGAAATAAATCTTAAAAGTCACTTGTGAACCGGAGGCACTTTTTCTTACCTTCTGTGCAAGAGGCCTAGAAAGCTAAAATCTGAGATTAGAGATTAAAAAAAGAAAAAACAGTGGCAAAACGACGAATCCAGGTTAACCACTTTGAATTCAGGGACGCTTTTTTTCCTAGGACTAGTCTCTTTATTAGATGCTTGTAGTGTGTCTAGGACAAATTCTCAATGCCGATAAGTATTTTTAAATTACGAGCACGATTACGTGTCAAAATAGGTGGCGGGGAGAAGCAATCACAATCGAGGATTTTTGTCAAAGGTGCGATTACGCCTTGCATTGGTAGCCACTATTAACTTGTATTTCTAGGAACAACCGGCTTTCTCAAGGGACAAGATAGCCAACCAAGCCCGAAGCTGAAAAAATGGTTAACTAGAACTCAATGCTATTAGTTTGGGCAATGTTTTGTCTTCATGGTTTCCTTTTTAGGGCTCTGTCATCTCAACCTGGCATCCCTGAATATCCACCGCGCGCTGCGCCTGGAGCAAGCAGACGATGAAGGCATGCGCACGGCGGGGAGAGCGTGGAATCACTGTGCTGGATCAGGATAGATATACACTGAAATACTGCCTGGTGCCGGAAGGAAAACAGTGGGAGCATGGCGGAGATTGACAGGTACCATGATATAATATTAATTCCTCAGTCACTATTCACCCGCACATTCGCACCTTGCTTGTTTAACGTTTCGTTGTCGTTTCGCTAATGTTCGGCATAAATTAACCAACATGTCCTGCCGCCCTTGGACGGCGCACATGGCGAGTTCTGTAGTCACTCTTCAGGCTACATAACGCCAGGCATACAAGCTCGGGGTGGTCTGAAATGGCCATGATGGAGTCTCGTTGGCTTCAGTGATACAGACTTAACCTTTTTGATCCAACGCCATCCCACCCTCCAATCGGCATTTTCCTTGATGCGAAATTTCTCTAATGAATCCTCTTTCAGTGGATCAATTGTCAACTAAAATGATTGTTACAGCCAAGTTTATCATCAATCTGAACAAAGTAACAGCATTACATCGCGCTTTATTCCACTCTTAATCAATACAATACACCTCTGTTGAGACTTGTCCCTATGGCTGTACCTTCTGCGATGCGAACTTCATCCATCTACGATCCACCAATCAGAGACCGGTCTGTACAGGCGGTGGATCCTAGTATTGTAGTTTCGTCCGTTCCTTTTAGGATGTTTTGGTCCACTCGCGAGTACATCTAGCCTGTCCATGCTCAATGTCAGATGAGATAGAGTTAAATGGAGAGCTTTGACCCCTAAAATACAAATACTTCGTACTGGTTTGTACAGAAAGCGTCCGTCTTGCATTTAATGCATCATATGATATCATTTTTAGGTCTGCCCAAGATGAACGTCAAAAGAAACGTATCACGTTACTCCCCAATCGTACTACACAATGAGCAGATGTGAACGAGAACTGGAAACGTGCTCTCATACATCCTATAAACCCATGCAACAGACAGGTTATGTTCCACCTTTCATGTCCCCTTTTACGACGGAGATGAAGATATTTTCGATACTGAATTTTCGCGTTCTGCAGTGTACGACATTGAAGTTCCAAGGGAGGGGAAATGATGAGCGCGCGTCCCTGGGATACGTGCGAGGTAAGGACCTGAAGCAGAAAACGACTTCCATTGATTTTGGACAAACATGAAAAGCTCCCTGATCATAACAGAGCCATTTCTCCAAAATCCCGTCGTTAATGTTTACCGTGTGGAACTAAATTTTTGCAGGTTCTAATTTTGCGAGTTTTGCGGGGTTTTTTTCTATGATCCGCAAAGCAAATTCCCGCAAAATTTTCTTCGCAAAAATTTACTCCACTGAGGAAAATTATTTCATAGAAACATCACAAATAGTGTGTTGCCGACATAAGCCACACAAAAGCATGATGCAATAGTCCAGTTTCGAATTTGTCATGACCGCTGAATAAAAGCACTGATAACGCATTTGTACAGGGTTAGCTTCGACCTAAAGCAAGATGTTCACAAATTCCAGCGAGAAGATGACCTGTTTACAGCTCTGTGAATTTTTTTAATTTTCAAATTTGTGGTACCTTCCTGCAGGTATTTTTGAAAATTTTCTTTGTTAGTTGAGGCTAACCCTGTACAAATGCGTTATCAGTGCTTTTATTCAGCGGTCATGGCGAATTCGAAACAGGAGAATTGTGATAGAGTGGTACTGATTACCAGATAACTGTATTTTACATCTCCACATGTTTGTTTTACGTGAACAATTTGGTGTGCAGTTTTAATTACAAAACGCGAAATTTCAATTAAACGCGACTTCCCGAAAATCGCAAAAAATACTACCCAACAAGAAGACCAGTCTTTTATAATCCAAAAAAGTATAATCTACTAAAAGTCATCGATTCGCAAAAATAAACTCCTGCAAAATTTTAGTATCACAAGGTTGCTTCATTGAACCAGAAAAAGAGAGACAAGATATGAGGTTGTCGATCAATATTCCATTTACTGCAGATTTAAATTGTCAATTCTCCTTATACATGCAGTTTGCTACGCATTCCTTTCATTTGTTTGGTTCGGAGAAATTGTTGGTACATCAAGTCAATACCCCTGGTTGATGATTTCTTATATTCTCATCAGCTACGTGTTAGATAGTGTGTTTGATGTTGTGGCGGGAAATTAGTTGTTCATCACCCGAGAAATCAAGGGAACTTAAGCACCGACGTTTAAGAGGCGACGGCGACGTCTATAGCCGAGGGAAGCCTGGTGTAGAGGCCGCCGTCGATACAATCGAGTCAAGAAGGTTAAGCAAAAGAGGTTTTCACGACGGCAACGTCTTCGAAACTTTCATCAAAACCTTAAAAAAAACTTCCAAAAATGCCGTCTAAGAAATCGCTGCTACTACAATTCTTTGGAAAAGAAAAAAATAGAGACACGGAATTCTTAGTCTGGGAGGAGATCAATTAATCCCAGAAATTCAGCACATTATTTTTAAGACGAAATCCGATAGAAGATGGAGCAATTTCAGGTTTTAGTGGACAAAAATCTGCACCAGAGTAATTTTAAATATTTTACAGTCATTTTTACATTCTTTTTGAAGCTAAATACATAAATAATTGCCTGAAATAACTCCGAAAAATAATTTCCCACGGGAACGAGAGAAAATAAATTTCAAAGTTCAGTGATTTTGTGGAAACACAGGCAAAATTCCATCATCAATTTCATTTCACCAAAACTTTTAAGCGTTTCATACGAACTTCAACATTCGTTTTCGACGTTTGGTGTTGCTAGAAATGAATTGTTTTGAGAAGATAATTAAAAGAGCCCTACAGAAGTTTGCAATACAATGTAAATAATCTTGGTACAAGATTTTTTGTCCACTTGTTACTCCAACGTCTGGCGGATTCCGTCTTAAAACGTCTACAACGCAGAATGTTCAGCAGAGGTCTGGGATGGACGAGCTAATGTTCATCCTCTCCTGGATTGAAGACTGCAGGTACCACGGTCTAAACTACCTTTCGTGGACGAAACAACTCACTGGTAATCATTACAATGTCAAAAAGTAAATAACCATCGATACTCAAAATTTTATTTGAACAATCATAACTGAGACCACGATCACCGATTTTCGGGTTATCATGAAGCGTAAGAGCTGTTGATAAGCTGGAAGTACAATTCATGGAAGCAAACACTATAAATTAGATAATAAACAACACGCTTTCAGCACTTACTGTTGTTTCTTTCAAGCAATCTCCATGGTATGGTCAAAAAGTCTCGAAAAATAAGAAATATTCAACTAACACAACGTCCAAAATGATAGAATAGTACAATAAGCATCGGATACGGGCAAAAATATCAGTGCAGAATGACATAAAAACACGAAAATAGCAACGCAAACCTCACGTTTTTACAGGCAACGTCAAAATAGCAAAGCAAAGTCGGCGCCGAGTGGCGACGGCTGACCATGTCGGCGGGAAACGTGAAACGGAAGTGAAATTTACATCCGGTTGCCGTCGCCGTCTGAAAAACGTCTGTTGCTTAAGTTCCCGCTAGGGGAATAACTGGGATATAGTTTTCTTTTTGTTTAAGCCAAGATAAAAAAGAAATTATTTCACACCGAAACCAAATGCCCATTAATAGGCGTTGTGTGCCTTTGGTTTAAATTAGAGATGACGTTGACAATTCAGATTTGCCAAAGTTGGAAGACGAAAAAAGATCATCGTTTGTGCATGCGCAGACAGCCGTCTTTGTCTCTCCCACAACCATTGCAGAGGATGCCACATTGAAAGCCACCGAGGAAAGAGAGAATCAAGGGACAGGAGAAGCAGAGTAACAAGTCAAAGACTTTGCTCTAAACTTGGCAGCGCTATATTAGCAAGCAAAAAAACTAAGCAACAGCGTTTTTCTTGGCAGCGCTATATTAACAAGCAAAAAAACTAAGCTACAGTGTTTTTAGGCTGATCTTTTGATCTAAGTGTCCTTATGGTCCACTTTTAAAACGTGATTGAATTTGTTCGGAAAGAAGACTTCTGCTGCTCTAGCTTAATGTAGTGTTTTGATGCCAAAATGAGATAGTTTCTTTAAAAGCATAAAGTAAACATCCTTTTTCTTACTGCACCTTTTGTCATTTGAGGGAGGCTCTCGTTTAAGGTCAATCTTTTGTTTTTGTTTTACATTATTTGTAGCCAATTAAAGAACATATTTTTTTAATGACGTTAGTCGTTTTACAAAAATTACAGATGAGTTTATAAAGGCATGGTAGGTTACTTTTCAACCTCTTAGTTCAGCTTAGAACAGGCCGCTACTGATATATTTCATTTAAATTTTCAAACTATTGTTATTCTGCTTTTGTGATATTTTGTTTACATGAGTTTTTGAAGCATGATTTAATTCTCACAACAACGTTTGAGTTCCTCGCACTTCTAAATTCACATTTTTTTCACCTGAAATTTGTTAATTACCAGAGTTTCTGTCCGTTTAAATTGAACCTTTTGTTTGATAGTGCGACTGAAAATTGGTTGTTTCTTTTATAGCAAGTGGTGCAGAGCGGGTCTATTTGCGTAAAGGTAGACGCGATTTAATTACATTAATGAAAAGATTCGTAAATAAACTTTGATCGAATTCTTGCTTGTAGCGAAGCGTATTAATAATGCTGAAACGTAGCCTTTTAGGTGTTCCCAGTTTTTTGTCAAATATATCATTTCACGACATTGTTTAGATTGATGTTCATTCTTAACATTTGAGTTAATAAAATTGCTTGCACTTAACAGAATGACCCCCAGTTTACTCTCATTTACAATCCCTCTCCAGATCGCAATGTTTTCTATAGCTAGCATCTTCATTCGTACACTTCTCAGTTGTAGACTTTACCTTCGCCTCCTTGTTTCATTAGGACCTCTTGCGACGTAAAAAAGAAGCCCCACAAGGGTAGCAAACTATCCTAACACACCATCTAATAGTCGACATGTTTTGTTAGATGCGCATGCGTATTGAGAAGAAAAGAAGAGCCACAAGGGCAAAAAGTAAACATTTGCTTTTACAGTAGGTCCAATGCGCATGCGTATCTGTATAATATGTATCATCACGGATCTGTACCAAAAGACTGACGGGAAATAAGGAAACTATAAGGGCGATTATTTTTCTTCTTAAGGGAGTTTTCGGGGATTGTGGATGGTACTCATATGGATTTTTTCTCTTTTTGTGTCTGCTATTTGCATACGCAATTGCAGACACTATGCAGAGCAGTAGAAATTTCGATCACTACTCCATATAGTACAAGTGTGAATTTTTTATAGAGGTTCGAGTGAGGTTTTCATTGCAAGTCCATTTTGTGATTATGTACATGAAGGATGAGAGTACTAAAGTGTGACGTCACAAAAAAAATTAATTTGTGAAATTAAGGGATTTGGCACCATTTTCGAATACAGCGTCCTTAAAAAAAGACCCTCGCCAAAAATTACCTCTTAATTAATTATCTCTTTTTTTTTTAGTTTTTTTTTTTATCATAGTTTGACATAAATTTTTATATATCATTTATTCATTAATTTAACTTAATGTGAAGCGCTTTTGAATATTCTTTTATAGTTTTAGCGCTATAAAAATTCATCATTATTATTATTATTATTAATTGTAATTCCTAGCCGAAATATAAAGGATGAAAGTTTGATACTGCCCCATATAAATCTCTCTAAATTTGAGTCGGTTCTAAACTGAAGGAACCGGAACAAATTTTGAAGGGTTTGTATGGGATGCCGCCATGAGACGATTTGTGATACGTGCGGTATATAAATACACATTCATTCATTTATTCATTCATTCATTCATTCATCAAACTTTGATCCCTTGTATATCCATCGGGAATTGCAATTTAGAGCTAATTTTTGGGATGAGGGCATCTTTCAGGTTCCTCAATAAGAAAATGACATCATATCTTATAATTTCAAAAAAATGTGTTTGTGACGTCATCATTTTAGGACTTTTTGTTGTCAATTGTCAAACCACGATGAATGTCGTCACTCAATCGCGAATTATCGTAACCCTTACCATTGCCTGATTTCATACCGTGAGGGACTAGGTACGAGTCTGTTAATTATGGGATTAGCAACTATTGATCCCCATAGTCAGAAAGAAATGTATGGAAAACCGGACAAATGCGGACAAAAGTCCGGATTTGGCCGGTTTTCCATACATTTCTTTGTAATTTTTTTACGTTTTTAAATGCCTGTATCTCAGTCAAGACTAGCCTGATTAACACCAAACTTGGGGATTTTATGAATCTCGGTGTGCTCTTTCTGACTATGGGGATCAATAGTTGCTAATCCCATAATTAACAGACTCGTACCTAGTCCCTCACGGTATGAAATCAGGCAATTGGTTGCGAGAAAATTACGAATTCAAGAAAACATTCAGAACCAATAGAATTCGAGGAACTGAGTCGGCAATTGCGTCATCGATCACGTGAGAAAGAAGGCAACTCACCCTTCGCGAACGAAGGATATTTACGTTTTGTCTCCGTAGCTTCTGGGTTTCACTGTGTGGACGTTGGAAAGCGAGGTACGTGAGTGAGCTTATTTCATTTTCTTAAGTTTGTCATGAATTTCTTAAAAGGTGTTGTCTCAATATGTCACAGCTTTCAAATTACGGGTCAACCTGGCCGAATAAATTCAAGTTTCAAGTTGTCGATCGATGCACAGCTCGGCGCCATAGAGTTACTCCTGTGCTTACGAAGACAAATTTTAAAGTTTTATCAGCTCCATATGGGAAACAAAAGCAGAACACATCTATCACTGCCCGAACGGCTGCGAAAGCTGTGGACAGTTTCTACGCGCGAATTTGTTTAAGAACTAGTAATCTTCTCGATAGCTATCATCTAATTAAAGAAAAATTTTTGCGAACCTAGCTTTGATATCAGAGCTAGTAGTTTTGTTACAACTATTAAAAGTTTAAGCAAAGCTTTCCGTGTAATGATGAACATTGATGTGGCCTTGCTGCCATTTTGTGCGAAAGAATTTCGTAGCCATTCTAAAATAGTTAAACAAGTGAAACGACCATGACGACGTAGAGACCGGGAGCCGTCTAGATTACCTAAAAAGATTATAAGATCCATGAAAAAGAGAAAAGTTGTCGTATTTCCTCGAATAATAGCCGGGGGCGATTATTTCTATTTTCGTACCAAAAGGGGGCGATTATTCGAGGGAAGACGATTGTTCGAGGGAAGCTATTATTTTAAATATTTCTCACAGGAGGCCGCGCTCTAAATATTTTGATTTATTTATACCAAGCAATAAAGGAAAGCCGAAGTGAAAAACATAAATATTACCATAGAAAAAACTGCAAAAAACGGTGCTTTTGTAACCATTCAGTTGTGAACAATTAAATGAAACCTTGTGTGTTACCCAAGATGTCAATTTTTAACTTGAGAGGGAGGGGAGAAGTGAAAGAGAAAATGGCCAGGGGGAGGAGGGGGCGATTATTCGAAGGAGGTGATTATTTTAAATATTTCTGTCAAAGGGGGACGATTATTTCAGGGCGATGATTAATCGAGGGACGGCTATTATTCGAGGAAATACGCCGTAGGTGCAAGCTGAAGTGTATTCTCAGAAAATATACTCCTAAATGGCCCAGATTGTATGACTTAGTGACTCACTATAAGTTATGGTATGTAACATATGTGCACAAATGTGAATTTTTTTTCAGTAACTTTTTAAAACTAAAAAGTGTGACAGCAAGCAAACTTTTGCAAAATGGCAAACGAATAACTAGTTCTTCCTTAAAAATAAAATAACAAAATCAACCAGCAGTACCAAAAGACACTGTCTCAAGAATGAAGCTTTTGACATCTGGTGATATCGAGTTAAAGTGTATATGACAGATTTTTTTAATTTGCTCGATAAAGTCTCCACAATGTACTGATAAGAATAGCAAAACACATATTTTGATATCGATTTTCCTTCCCAGTGTATTGATGTACCAAAAGCGTCAAATTTCACTTCCGGTGGGTTACAAAACAGCAAGACCAAAAACCGGAGACTGGGAATGATTGTGACATCATTTCAGGACTTGAAGCTTTGTGGAAAACAGATTTCTCAGTCATTTTCTGATTGTGAGCTAAAAAATGGTACAAAGTGCACTGTGTATAAGAAAATAAGATGTTAGAGAAATCTTTTTCCCAGAAAATTTAAGTGCGGAAATGACGTTACAATCATATCCAGTCCCCCGTTTTGGTCTCGCAGTTTTGTACCTGGCCAGAAGTGAAATTTGACGCTTTTGGTTCATCAAAACACAGGGAAGGAAAATCGCTATCAAATTATTTTTTGCTATTCTTATCAGTACATTGCGGAGATTTTATCGAGCAAATAAAAAAAATATTTTATGCACACTTTAAATCCAGGCCCTGAACAAAGTTTAAACAGTCAACCTATAATGTTAGTTGGTTCCACTATGTTGTTAAACATGCGATTACGTCAGCTAGTATTGAGACCTGTTGATGTTGGCGGTGAAGGCGACCGTTTTTTTCTG
>JAHPZR010031124.1:0-21456 GCA_019787425.1 Platygyra sinensis
GTATGCTTTGTGTACATATGTACATATGTTGTACATATGGATTTTAATACCCATTTATATAATAAACAAATCAACGCGCGCAATCTGATTAATTGTTCAATCAGCTATAGCTATAGTTTATTTTGCCGGTAAACTCATGGAAAAATCATGCGTCTTTTGATCATGAATTATTATATAAAAGCAACAGACCACAAGTTTCTTTGGTTTAGAGGCATGATAAACCACTTGGGATGTTGGAAGAACACTCTAAGAATTCTTTACTCACTTGCCTGCGGCTTGTAGCTTACGAATTCTCCTCGTGTTCTATCAACATCTCGCGTACCTTAGCAGCCTATGAACCATAGAAACTTGTGGTCTATTGCTAAAATATACGACCATTTAGATCGCCTATATTCGCATTTTATAAATGGTACATATTTGCGTAAACTCAAGCTCAGGGATACGCGAAATGAATGCCCAAATCCCCTCCGGGGGGGGGGGGGGGGTACCGCATATGAAAGGGGCGGGGATGCTCGTCGTCTCTCTTAGGGGTGTAAATCTCTGATTTTGGTCCACTTAGGGTGTTCTGGGAAAAACGCCATTATATTTAGCATCTCGTTTAGGGTTGCACCCGAAGAGATATAAAAATATGTATTTGTCAGTGTGTTAGTATTTTAGGTGTCCAGAAAAAGCTTTAGCCACGCCCAGATCGGTCTCCTTTAGGGGATTAATTCAAATTTTCCCACGAGCATCCTCACTCCTTTCATATGCGAATGCCCCCCGGGGCCCAAATATACGCGTGATAGCAATGAAAATCGCCAATATCGCGGCAGTGGTAAAATGCCTTGTCTTGGTATATCTGCGATTAAATGTCCCACGGTTATGAGTCTTTTGAATGACTATTCAAGAATTTATCCTCGCGCTGATCGTCGTGAAGTTGCTGTAGATTATTCTGTACATCGTTTAGTTGATTCAATGGACAGAGGCGCCCAATGCAAATGTAGAACTGTTTGTTGAACAGTTTTAAACTCTATAAAACCTATCAAAGTCATCATGCATTACACACCTCGAACTGATGAGGCAGTCTAGTTCATCAATGCCTCTGAGAGAATTAGGTCCCCTGACGCTGTAAACACGCCTTGGTATTGACCCACTTCATAGCAGACCCTGCAGGGTCAGTTCGAAATACACTTTCCCTTACATGCTGACGCTGAACATAGATATTTCTATTTCGCAAATGACCCGGCATGATACTGATACCAGCATTGGGAAACCCCCGTCAGTTTTATTTCCCGAATAATCTGTTCGTCCATAAATCGTATAATAAGATCAACTGGAGTATGACTGAATGTTTCTAAAGCGGCCTTCACACGACAAACTTGAGTTGGCAAACTCGTGCTGGAAAACTTCAAAAAGTTGGCAAACTCGTTTCCTCACACCTCAAACTAGGGCCAAATAGCAGCACATGGTAATTTGCAACATGGACGACTTATTTATTGCAGTGACACTTACGTAGAACAGTGAAACAGAAGAAGAGAAGAGAAGAAACAGAAAGCAGTGGAGAAATAGAGAGGCAGAAACCCAGTTTGTCCGCTAGCGTAACTCTATATTCATTTGTTTGTTTTTAGTGGACGGACAATTGTGAACGTCTTCGATAAATTTTAAAATGTTGACCAGTGGTCTCCACTATTTTGTGAAGTGTCACGCAAATGAATCACGTGAATATAGCGTGTGTTTTTATTGGTTGACATTTACCAAGACATGTTTGCCAATCTTTCACACGTCGGATACGAGTTTACCAACACCAAAAAGTTGGTGAAAAAGTTGGCGAGAATAGAGGCAAGTTTTATTTGTCGCCAACTGTTTGCCAACTTGTTTACCGACTGTTTCTGTGCCGTTCACACACACCAACTTAAGTTTGCCAACACGAGTTTGCCAACTTTAGTTTGCTGTGTGAAGGCCGCTTAACTCTATTTCAAAGAGTAGCTCTGGATATAATCTTGATATCTGAGACCAAGTAAATCTTATTCGTTTTCTTAAAAACTCCTCTTGATAGACATTGATATTTCATAGGTTGGGGCGATCCACTCTTCCATTAGAAGCTGATAGCCCACACAGTTAGGAAAGCCTTATGAGGCGCACTGAGGTGCATAAATCTTCTCTTACTGCAAACATTTCCCATTTATGTAGCAAGTATTGAATTTGTTTCACCAGCAACTGAAGAGACAGCATTCTCTCAGCATTCACTTGGGTACCACTGTCCAATGAATCAACTGAACGGTAAACAGAATCCATGCCAACTTCACAACGAAAGATCAAGTTCTCTGCCATGTTATGATCAGCGTGAGGATAAAATCTTCAACAGTCATTCAAAAGACGCGTAACTGTTTCCAGAAGCTTAGTCACTGGAGAGCTGCAGTAACAAACATTACAATGATATAAACAGATATACCAAGACAGGGCATTTTACCACTGCTGTCATATTGACGATTTCTTGTTAAAATAATTTTCATTGCTATATATCATACATAAACAGCCATTCTGTCAAAAGGCACTTTTCCAGCACGCGTGTATATATAAACAATAGTCTCCATTTGGCGCGAAAATATACTAGGATATTTGTCCGCGGACTTTATCTGTTCCGAGAAGCGAACAGTTTTCCGAGAGCGTAGCTCGAGGAAAACTGTGAGCTTCGAGGAACAGATAATGTCCAAGGATAATATATCTGAGCATATTTTCGCCCCAAATGGAGACTATCGTGTTTATTATCCTTCAAATCTTTTACGCAACGCGCGCAGTTTTGAAAATTGGGGTATATTCTCGGACATCCCCAAGTTTAAGCTGGGGGATATTCCGTCACGTGACGTGTTTAGACCCATCGCGCGCGAGCGAAAAGATTTGATGGATTATAATGGCCTATATTAGGCGCGCATATTTGGGCATCATTTCGCATACCCCACGCTTGAGTTTAAGCAAATATATGACCCTTTAAAAAAATTCGTTTTTACGCGATCTAAATTGTCGTATGTATGGGCTTAAAGCCCATACGTAACGCATGTAAAAAAATGTATACGCGACAGAAAAACCCACGTATACCCTGTTGTAAAATTTTCTGAAACGAATGGCCAACCATATTCAAGCACTAACTACGTTCGGCAGTACAAATTATGACGAGGTGAGCCTATCTGAAACACTAACTTGAATACAATGAAAAAAGAAGCAAAGAGGAAGGTTTAAAGCTTAAAGTACGAATAGGTTTATATATGCATTTTTTATCTCATATGATCACCATAATGTTTGATGAGACAAGCCTTGCTGCTTAATTCCTCCTGACAAATCCAACAGGTGAGGTCTTCAACTTGGCTTAAATTTACTTCAGACAAAGAAAACAAGACACCAGACTCTTTGCTACCTCGAGCTGTTGACGGCTTGTGTTTTAAAGAGCTGTCTATCACGTGTTTTTCTTCATGTCGCTTGCAACTTGATAGCTGGCTGAAGTTCTTTATGCAATGCTTGCATGTATACCGCTTCACTCCTGAGTGAGTTCGTTCATGTCGCTTACAACTTAAGGATCGGCTATAGGACTTCTTACAATCCTGGCAGTTATACGCTTTCTCTCGCGTGTGAGTTCGTTCATGTTCCTTGCAAGTTGATGACCAGCTAAAACCTTTTTTACAATGCTGACATTTATACGGCTTCTCTCCTGCATGAATTCGTTCATGTTTCTTGCAATCTGATGAATTGCTAAAACACTTTTTACAATGCTTGCATACATACGGCTTCACTCCTGTGTGAGTTCGTTCATGCTGTTTGCAAGTTCCTAATTGGCTAAAGCACTTCTTACAATGCTGGCATGTATATGGCTTCTCTCCTGTATGAATTCGTTCATGTTTCTTACAATCTGATGAATTACTAAAACCCTTTTTACAATGCTTGCATACATTCGGCTTCACTCCTGTGTGAGTTCGTTCATGCTGTTTGCAAGTTCCTAATTGGCTAAAGCACTTCTTACAATGCTGGCATGTATATGGCTTCTCTCCTGTATGAATTCGTTCATGTTTCTTACAATCTGATGAATTACTAAAACCCTTTTTACAATGCTTGCATACATTCGGCTTCACTCCTGTGTGAGTTCGTTCATGCTGTTTGCAAGTTCCTAATTGGCTAAAGCACTTCTTACAATGCTGGCATGTATATGGCTTCTCTCCTGTATGAATTCGTTCATGTTTCTTGCAATCTGATGAATTGCTAAAACCCTTTTTACAATGCTGGCATACATACGGCTTCACTCCTGTGTGAGTTCGTTCATGCTGTTTGCAATTTCCTAATTGGCTAAAGCACTTCTTACAATGCTGGCATGTATACGGCTTCTCTCCTGTATGAATTCGTTCATGTTTCTTGCAATCTGATGAATTGCTAAAACCCTTTATACAATGCTTGCATACATACGGCTTCACTCCTGTGTGAATTCGTTCATGCTGTTTGCAATTTCCTAATTGGCTAAAGTACTTCTTACAATGCTGGCATGTATACGGCTTCACTCCAGTGTGAGTTCGTTCATGTCGTTTGCAATTTCCTAATTGGCAAAAGAACTTCTCGCAATACCTGCATGTACATGGCTTCATTCCTGTGTGATTTAGTTCATGTTGCTCGCAGGTTGATGGCTGGGCAAAAGCCTTTTTACAATGTTTGCATATATACGGCTTCTCTCTTGAGTGAGTTCGTTCATGCTCCTTGTGAGGTGATAACTCGTCAAACAACTGGCAACAATGCTTGTATTCGTGTGACGTTCCTCGTGTCTTTTTTGCCATATTCATCAAAATAGGTTTTGATTGGCTTAAAGTTTATGCCGCTTTACGCTGAATTCTTCCTTTCGCTATCCAAAAAATTGGACTTGATTTCCTGTCAAGGGATTTTGTCAACTGTGCGGCCAAGTTAGAAATTTCTTTCGTATTTTCCTAACGAAAGAACAAAGAAAATATCATATTAGATCTTTTTTTCACTTACCGAGCAGCCTAGATCGAGAGCGATTTTCAATTTGTTTACATGTTTTTAGGGACGTTTCTAGCCATTTTCTGATTGTAACCCTTAATGGTCTTAATTGTCATTTTTAGTGTGACCATGGGCCCTCACTTGGGGGTCAGAGCCTGTCTAATGTCAGCAAAGGTAACAAGCAGTCTCTTTTTTCAACAAATTTAAAAACAAGATCGAACAAAAGCATCTCATTTAGTTATTCTTGACGTCACAACTTCTAATGCAATTATACACCATTATGGAATTACAGGGTCCTTGAATGACTGGCTAAGAAGTCTTGATCCTAACACAGAAAACTCACCAAATTGTTTGTAATAGTGTTTGATCCCAACCAAAACAGGTGATCTCGGGTGCACCCCGAGGAACTGTCCTGGGAGACCTCTTATTTTCACTATACTGTATGTTAATGATCTAGTCTCTAAGCATGAATGCCCAACCAGATTATATGACAAAGACTCTCTTATTTATCTGCTGCAGCAGATACCCGTATCAAATGGACAAATTATATTCCAATTTTCTTAAAAAAAAACACTAAAACTCTGGCAACATACTTGTTTCATCGCGTATATATCCAGGAAGAAAAACCCACGTAATAAACAGAGAGTATATACCGTTTTTTTATATTCCCTTCCATTTGGGAGTCACCCTGGAAATAAAATTGAGGTGGAATCACTATTTCCAAGAAATATCATCTATAGCTATTATGACTTTTTAAACTTTGATCATGAAGGAACTTCCGGTTTTGCAAAACAAGACATCAAAAGCATCTTGTATAAGACCATAGTCAAAAAAACATAGAAGAATCAAGGGGCATGGATAGACAAAACTAGAGAAGATTAAAATGGATTGTAACTGGGTAAACTTGTAAACTACTGGCCCAACTTACTTTCAAGTTTACCTTAATTGCATAAAAGTGTAACATATAACATCCAGAAATCATATTTGTTTTTATGTGGCTCTAATTCAGTTGATTGAATCATCTAAAATACTATGATCTAGCCACTTTTAACGCTGGAGTTTATCATTGCACCAGACTAAAATCTCATCATCTGGGAGTAGAAAGACACCTAGTAATGTAGTTGCTTCATGCGTGTCCCATGTATGTTTGCCTGCTTGGCCAGTAGGCTTGAAAGTAGACTTGAATTTTTTGATCTTTTTTAAAAAGTCTCAATAAATAATTTTCCATAAATTAATTAATCAATTAATTAATTGATTGATGGATAAATAAATAAATAAATAAATAATTTTATTGATTAATCAATTAATTAATGTATTTATTTATGCACTTTTTATCTATCAATACATGTATATCAAGTTGTAGTTAACCAATTTACAGTCAAGGGCGTCGAACCGTGGCCACCAGACTAAGTTTTTGACATCTTTTTGACAGGTTTTTGATTAGTTTGATAGGTTTTATGGCTTCCGGTCGCTGTAAACTACCAATCAAAGGCCTTGAAAATCGAAGTCGGGATATCAAAGCCGCGCTTCTTCGTTAAATTCAGCTGCCAGAATATGGCGTTGCAGGTAGAAGTAGGTTACGGTGGGGAAAGATTTGCGACATTTCTACTGAGAAATGTTACATACGAAACCCTGCTTCAGACTATCACCTCAGAAACCCTGCTTCAGACTATCACCTCTTGCTCACCTTGGTCAAGATTCTATCAGACTTCCCTATAAAGACGAAGATGGAGACTTTGTAAACACCATCCAGACGATCCTGTTGGTTTCCTTGATACCGTTAGCGACGTGCGGTCGCTCAGTAAAAGAGCAAACACGGGTGTTGTAGATGTTCTGTTTCTTGTTCTGAAAAGTCATGAATGTACAGCACACCAGATGTTCAGAGGTAAAACTGATCATGGTAGAATTATTGAAAGAAATAAGGTTTTGTATTCTGGTTCTGATTTCATACACTTAGGGAAACCAACAAAATGTCAAACAGTCCGGCTTGTGGACGCATTCTGATTACATTCAAAGTAAAATATTTATTTTTATATACTGGCATAAATGCTAAGCTTTATGAGTCACTGAGATTCTATATATTCAGAAGGGTAAAGATCAAATTTCTTCGGGTCACAACAGACTTTTGGGGCTCTAATGGACGTATTGGCTTCATTGTACATGTACCTCTTGATAATTTTGTTCACATACGAGCGGCTCACACGAACTTCTCTAGCGATTCCCCCGCTCGCTGTTGCCGTATATGGTAACGATCCAATACCAGTTTACGGTGACAAAGTGATAAAGCCCTCCCGTTATCGTAAAAACTGCCGTTTTGTTTCAGGCGAAGCGGGACATTCGCTGTTGAATACAATAGAAAACAGGCAGCTGAAATAAATGGTCACAACGTTTGGGACAATTTCAGAATGCAAGTTACCAATGTTTTGATAGGCAGCCATACTAGTAATATCTGTCTGTGCTTAGATTTCAACGGTCGCTTACAATCTAAATTTGCCGCCAAATATTCCTTGCTCTTAAAATCTGATTGGCCCGCTTAAATCGGAAGCCATCAAAATTAATCAAAAACATGTCAAAAAGATGTCACAAACTTAGTCCGGTGGCCACGGTTCGACGCTCTTGACTGTAAGTTCACTGTCAGTAGCTTTAATAATACGTCTCTACATATTGGATTTGTGTCCTGATTAGTTAAAGCCAAATAATAATTCTGAGTTTTTAATTGTAGCCTGTGTTATGGTGGTCTTCCCTGAAACTGAGATAAATCAGAGGAAGCAAAAAAGTAAAAGATACTTTAGATAATGACACTTTTTGATATCATATAATAATCCTCTTATTCTATAAAACTATTTCGTTTCCATCTAGCATTAATTCTCTGATAGTCCCCCAATTGAATGTTGTGTAGGCGCTATGGTCTGCACCGTCTAAGAAATAGAAAAAAAACTCAACTTGTTGGGGGTGGGGAAGGGGCAAAATGTGTTCCAAGAATAGAATTTACTATTGAGTTTCTTGGTATTTTTCTTGTTTATTGTGGATAAAACAACCATAATCAGGCATAGATAGTTACAGTTTTAAAACTGTAATAACTAAGCCTGTTCTGTACCAAAAAGGAATACGAGTCAAGCGATTTTAGGGAAAGTTTTTTTTTTTTCATTGAAAAATGAAAACAAGAACATTATCACTCAACATAAGTGCTACAATTTGAGCAGTTAGTGAATAGTTTATGTGACACATTATTGTCCACACATAATTGCTGTTATCAGAACATACAACACTGTCAAAACTGTCATGCAAAAAGTGGTAGTTTGCTTACCACTTTTAATTACTGTAAACATTATCTTGCATTGCAGCATAAATGGGGAAGGGGTAGGGGCAAATAATGTAAGGAAGAAGAGAAAGAAATGCCTGCTATAAGAACCAGGTATTTTGATATCATGCAATTTCATTTACTGTCAATTACTGCCACCAGGTTCAGCAATCTGCAGTTACTGTTGGTTGTGTTTGATGAGATTGTGCAAGAGAGTATTAATTAGCCAATAGAAGATGCAGAAATGAACAAAAGTAGGCTTTCTTCCTTTCTCCCAGACCCCCTTTTTTCCTGTCTTAATACTCTCCCATCCCCCAACCCTCCTCCTCCAGGGCATTCAGGTCAGGCATTGACAGGTTGTTGGTCACCACTATGAGGAATTTGCTCACAGAAGGCTGCCCAACAGCAGGGCACTTTGCCAATTTGGTCAAAAACAAGGAATTCTACATCAGTACTTTGTAAATATGCAAGCCTGTTTTGATTAATATCATAGGGTTTAACCTAACACAAAGAACATAGTTGACTTGTAAGTTCTTTTTCTGACAATTCAGGTGGTTCAAAACAGTTTCTGTTTTTTGACACTTAAGGTGGCTCAAAACAGTTTCTAGCACTTTCCAAGACGTAGATTTTGATGGGTCATTATTACCACTCTTTATCAATTGATGCTACAGTCATGGTATCAAAAAACTGCCCAATAATTGGTGAACACGTTTCAATTTTTCGAAAATTAAAGGTGGCTCTGAACCCCATGTACCGAATTCTTTTAACTTTGCCAAAAGTTGCATCTCATCCTGCTTATCAAAATTCTATAATTAATAAGAAAAAATTTCACTGTGCCATTTTTGAAAGTGCTTAGAGCTGAAATTTAGGGTGTTTTGAGCAGGTCATAGTGTTGCTATGGTAACCTATTGTGTCACAAAAATAATACCAACATGTTCACCAATGATTGGGCAGTCTTTTTGATACCAATGATGATTGTAGCATCTATTGATAAAGAGTGGTTATAATCACACATCAAAATCTAAGTCTTGGAATGTGCTGGAAACTGTTTTGAGCCACCTTAAAAACAATTTTTTTGGGCTTGGAACAGTACTGTTTTTAAGGTAACTCTCCACTGTACCTTTATTGTGCTTAGGTCATAAATTAAGATTGTACTCTCGTGTTGCATAGCAGCAAACTTGAACCATTTTTATAATCAATTACATCTATACTTAACACTAAGTCCTTGACCCCATAGTTTTTTTTTATATAAAGATCTTTTTATCACACAGAGAAAAAGAAACAGGCAAAAAATTCTGTGAAGTAGATTTTTCTTAATTAAAAGAAATGGAAAACTCAAAGTTGAAGAAATTCAATTCCAGTTTTCTTTTTTTTTGCACATGCATTCCTCTTTTGAGGTTGAATATTTTTTTGCATTAAAAAAGTGGGGCCACCAGATCAGGTTTTGAGATATTAGCTTTGTGGATATGGTATTTTTCGAGCGCATTTGACAAGCAAATCAAAGGTCGGCACACAGGAGAGGACTAGTGCCTTGGGAATGATTGAATGAATACCACCATAGACTAATTTTGATATATTTGAACATTCAGCTTATAAGAATACACTGTCTGATCAGTATAAGGCTCTGGGGAGCAACTACTGAGTTTGTAGGGTTAAATCCCAAAGCCTTATGCTCAGGTCACAACTGAGGTCAATTCGTCTAATTGTTTACTGACAAAACGTGACAAATAAGTTTAAGTGTCAGAAGTGATTAATGCAACCATCATCGGCTATCCCCTGGGGGAACCCCGGGCAAATACAACTTTCTATGGGGACTTAGTGGGTTTGAATGATCATTTTACCCTGCAGGTTTGGGAAATGAGGGAGGTTTGGTTTCCGTAAGCCTTGCACCCTGGGGAAATCAGGGGACTTCCTAAAAGAAATAGGTCAATTTCAAGTTGTCTTACATCAATAAAAGAAAGACCGCTATACAGAAGAATGCAGGCTCACTTTCTCCTCGTGGAAAATGGCGGAGTGCATAAGTTCAGGTATTGTTATGTGAATCTATTTCCGTTATTCCTTATATTTGCTGCTTCAGATATAACAATCCAAGACAATTGACTAACATTAGACTTTTGTTTTCCCTTTGCAAGTTGATTGCTTATCACAAAAAGATGACAGAAACGCCCCTTCCTCGTCTGGAAATGATTTGCCTTGACTGAAAATGTGTGTATGAAGTTTTAAAGTATGAGCAGTCCACTTCTGATTTATTCAGCTTCAAATAAAGTACTGTTTTCTAGTCACTTGAGTAGGATCATCTTATTACAAGTTTACTGTGGATTTGATGCTGTTCAATATGATCCCCATCTGGGAGGGAAAATTTCTTAACTTTGATCGCTCTGTGTCCCCTTCAAGGAGAGGGGAATCAAGAACTTCGACAGGATTCTGTACAAAGTCCCCCCTTGAGCGGGGTTCCCCCTCAGGGGGGGACTTTGTACAGAATCCTGTCGAAGTTCTTGATTCCCCTCTCCTTGAAGGGGACACAGAGCGATCAAAGTTAAGAAATTTTCCCTCCCAGATGGGGATCATATTGAACAGCATCAAATCCACAGTAAACTTGTAATAAGATGATCCTACTCAAGTGACTAGAAAACAGTACTTTATTTGAAGCTGAATAAATCAGAAGTGGACTGCTCATACTTTAAAACTTCATACACACATTTTCAGTCAAGGCAAATCATTTCCAGACGAGGAAGGGGCGTTTCTGTCATCTTTTTGTGATAAGCAATCAACTTGCAAAGGGAAAACAAAAGTCTAATGTTAGTCAATTGTCTTGGATTGTTATATCTGAAGCAGCAAATATAAGGAATAACGGAAATAGATTCACATAACAATACCTGAACTTATGCACTCCGCCATTTTCCACGAGGAGAAAGTGAGCCTGCATTCTTCTGTATAGCGGTCTTTCTTTTATTGATGTAAGACAACTTGAAATTGACCTATTTCTTTTAGGAAGTCCCTGATTTCCCCAGGGTGCAAGGCTTACGGAAACCAAACCTCCCTCATTTCCCAAACCTGCAGGGTAAAATGATCATTCAAACCCACTAAGTCCCCATAGAAAGTTGTATTTGCCCGGGGTTCCCCCAGGGGATAGCCGATGATGGTTGCATTAATCACTTCTGACACTTAAACTTATTTGTCACGTTTTGTCAGTAAACAATTAGACGAATTGACCTCAGTTGTGACCTGAGCATAAGGCTTTGGGATTTAACCCTACAAACTCAGTAGTTGCTCCCCAGAGCCTTATACTGATCAGACAGTGTATTCTTATAAGCTGAATGTTCAAATATATCAAAATTAGTCTATGGTGGTATTCATTCAATCATTCCCAAGGCACTAGTCCTCTCCTGTGTGCCGACCTTTGATTTGCTTGTCAAATGCGCTCGAAAAATACCATATCCACAAAGCTAATATCTCAAAACCTGATCTGGTGGCCCCACTTTTTTAATGCAAAAAAATATTCAACCTCAAAAGAGGAATGCATGTGCAAAAAAAAAGAAAACTGGAATTGAATTTCTTCAACTTTGAGTTTTCCATTTCTTTTTAATTAAGAAAAATCTACTTCACAGAATTTTTTGCCTGTTTCTTTTTCTCTGTGTGATAAAAAGATCTTTATATAAAAAAAAACTATGGGGTCAAGGACTTAGTGTTAAGTATAGATGTAATTGATTATAAAAATGGTTCAAGTTTGCTGCTATGCAACACGAGAGTACAATCTTAATTTATGACCTAAGCACAATAAAGGTACAGTGGAGAGTTACCTTAAAAACAGTACTGTTCCAAGCCCAAAAAAATTGTTTTTAAGGTGGCTCAAAACAGTTTCCAGCACATTCCAAGACTTAGATTTTGATGTGTGATTATAACCACTCTTTATCAATAGATGCTACAATCATCATTGGTATCAAAAAGACTGCCCAATCATTGGTGAACATGTTGGTATTATTTTTGTGACACAATAGGTTACCATAGCAACACTATGACCTGCTCAAAACACCCTAAATTTCAGCTCTAAGCACTTTCAAAAATGGCACAGTGAAATTTTTTCTTATTAATTATAGAATTTTGATAAGCAGGATGAGATGCAACTTTTGGCAAAGTTAAAAGAATTCGGTACATGGGGTTCAGAGCCACCTTTAATTTTCGAAAAATTGAAACGTGTTCACCAATTATTGGGCAGTTTTTTGATACCATGACTGTAGCATCAATTGATAAAGAGTGGTAATAATGACCCATCAAAATCTACGTCTTGGAAAGTGCTAGAAACTGTTTTGAGCCACCTTAAGTGTCAAAAAACAGAAACTGTTTTGAACCACCTGAATTGTCAGAAAAAGAACTTACAAGTCAACTATGTTCTTTGTGTTAGGTTAAACCCTATGATATTAATCAAAACAGGCTTGCATATTTACAAAGTACTGATGTAGAATTCCTTGTTTTTGACCAAATTGGCAAAGTGCCCTGCTGTTGGGCAGCCTTCTGTGAGCAAATTCCTCATAGTGGTGACCAACAACCTGTCAATGCCTGACCTGAATGCCCTGGAGGAGGAGGGTTGGGGATGGGAGAGTATTAAGACAGGAAAAAAGGGGGTCTGGGAGAAAGGAAGAAAGCCTACTTTTGTTCATTTCTGCATCTTCTATTGGCTAATTAATACTCTCTTGCACAATCTCATCAAACACAACCAACAGTAACTGCAGATTGCTGAACCTGGTGGCAGTAATTGACAGTAAATGAAATTGCATGATATCAAAATACCTGGTTCTTATAGCAGGCATTTCTTTCTCTTCTTCCTTACATTATTTGCCCCTACCCCTTCCCCATTTATGCTGCAATGCAAGATAATGTTTACAGTAATTAAAAGTGGTAAGCAAACTACCACTTTTTGCATGACAGTTTTGACAGTGTTGTATGTTCTGATAACAGCAATTATGTGTGGACAATAATGTGTCACATAAACTATTCACTAACTGCTCAAATTGTAGCACTTATGTTGAGTGATAATGTTCTTGTTTTCATTTTTCAATGAAAAAAAAAAAACTTTCCCTAAAATCGCTTGACTCGTATTCCTTTTTGGTACAGAACAGGCTTAGTTATTACAGTTTTAAAACTGTAACTATCTATGCCTGATTATGGTTGTTTTATCCACAATAAACAAGAAAAATACCAAGAAACTCAATAGTAAATTCTATTCTTGGAACACATTTTGCCCCTTCCCCACCCCAACAAGTTGAGTTTTTTTTCTATTTCTTAGACGGTGCAGACCATAGCGCCTACACAACATTCAATTGGGGGACTATCAGAGAATTAATGCTAGATGGAAACGAAATAGTTTTATAGAATAAGAGGATTATTATATGATATCAAAAAGTGTCATTATCTAAAGTATCTTTTACTTTTTTGCTTCCTCTGATTTATCTCAGTTTCAGGGAAGACCACCATAACACAGGCTACAATTAAAAACTCAGAATTATTATTTGGCTTTAACTAATCAGGACACAAATCCAATATGTAGAGACGTATTATTAAAGCTACTGACAGTGAACTTACAGTCAAGAGCGTCGAACCGTGGCCACCGGACTAAGTTTGTGACATCTTTTTGACATGTTTTTGATTAATTTTGATGGCTTCCGATTTAAGCGGGCCAATCAGATTTTAAGAGCAAGGAATATTTGGCGGCAAATTTAGATTGTAAGCGACCGTTGAAATCTAAGCACAGACAGATATTACTAGTATGGCTGCCTATCAAAACATTGGTAACTTGCATTCTGAAATTGTCCCAAACGTTGTGACCATTTATTTCAGCTGCCTGTTTTCTATTGTATTCAACAGCGAATGTCCCGCTTCGCCTGAAACAAAACGGCAGTTTTTACGATAACGGGAGGGCTTTATCACTTTGTCACCGTAAACTGGTATTGGATCGTTACCATATACGGCAACAGCGAGCGGGGGAATCGCTAGAGAAGTTCGTGTGAGCCGCTCGTATGTGAACAAAATTATCAAGAGGTACATGTACAATGAAGCCAATACGTCCATTAGAGCCCCAAAAGTCTGTTGTGACCCGAAGAAATTTGATCTTTACCCTTCTGAATATATAGAATCTCAGTGACTCATAAAGCTTAGCATTTATGCCAGTATATAAAAATAAATATTTTACTTTGAATGTAATCAGAATGCGTCCACAAGCCGGACTGTTTGACATTTTGTTGGTTTCCCTAAGTGTATGAAATCAGAACCAGAATACAAAACCTTATTTCTTTCAATAATTCTACCATGATCAGTTTTACCTCTGAACATCTGGTGTGCTGTACATTCATGACTTTTCAGAACAAGAAACAGAACATCTACAACACCCGTGTTTGCTCTTTTACTGAGCGACCGCACGTCGCTAACGGTATCAAGGAAACCAACAGGATCGTCTGGATGGTGTTTACAAAGTCTCCATCTTCGTCTTTATAGGGAAGTCTGATAGAATCTTGACCAAGGTGAGCAAGAGGTGATAGTCTGAAGCAGGGTTTCTGAGGTGATAGTCTGAAGCAGGGTTTCGTATGTAACATTTCTCAGTAGAAATGTCGCAAATCTTTCCCCACCGTAACCTACTTCTACCTGCAACGCCATATTCTGGCAGCTGAATTTAACGAAGAAGCGCGGCTTTGATATCCCGACTTCGATTTTCAAGGCCTTTGATTGGTAGTTTACAGCGACCGGAAGCCATAAAACCTATCAAACTAATCAAAAACCTGTCAAAAAGATGTCAAAAACTTAGTCTGGTGGCCACGGTTCGACGCCCTTGACTGTAAATTGGTTAACTACAACTTGATATACATGTATTGATAGATAAAAAGTGCATAAATAAATACATTAATTAATTGATTAATCAATAAAATTATTTATTTATTTATTTATTTATCCATCAATCAATTAATTAATTGATTAATTAATTTATGGAAAATTATTTATTGAGACTTTTTAAAAAAGATCAAAAAATTCAAGTCTACTTTCAAGCCTACTGGCCAAGCAGGCAAACATACATGGGACACGCATGAAGCAACTACATTACTAGGTGTCTTTCTACTCCCAGATGATGAGATTTTAGTCTGGTGCAATGATAAACTCCAGCGTTAAAAGTGGCTAGATCATAGTATTTTAGATGATTCAATCAACTGAATTAGAGCCACATAAAAACAAATATGATTTCTGGATGTTATATGTTACACTTTTATGCAATTAAGGTAAACTTGAAAGTAAGTTGGGCCAGTAGTTTACAAGTTTACCCAGTTACAATCCATTTTAATCTTCTCTAGTTTTGTCTATCCATGCCCCTTGATTCTTCTATGTTTTTTTGACTATGGTCTTATACAAGATGCTTTTGATGTCTTGTTTTGCAAAACCGGAAGTTCCTTCATGATCAAAGTTTAAAAAGTCATAATAGCTATAGATGATATTTCTTGGAAATAGTGATTCCACCTCAATTTTATTTCCAGGGTGACTCCCAAATGGAAGGGAATATAAAAAAACGGTATATACTCTCTGTTTATTACGTGGGTTTTTCTTCCTGGATATATACGCGATGAAACAAGTATGTTGCCAGAGTTTTAGTGTTTTTTTTTTAAGAAAATTGGAATATAATTTGTCCATTTGATACGGGTATCTGCTGCAGCAGATAAATAAGAGAGTCTTTGTCATATAATCTGGTTGGGCATTCATGCTTAGAGACTAGATCATTAACATACAGTATAGTGAAAATAAGAGGTCTCCCAGGACAGTTCCTCGGGGTGCACCCGAGATCACCTGTTTTGGTTGGGATCAAACACTATTACAAACAATTTGGTGAGTTTTCTGTGTTAGGATCAAGACTTCTTAGCCAGTCATTCAAGGACCCTGTAATTCCATAATGGTGTATAATTGCATTAGAAGTTGTGACGTCAAGAATAACTAAATGAGATGCTTTTGTTCGATCTTGTTTTTAAATTTGTTGAAAAAAGAGACTGCTTGTTACCTTTGCTGACATTAGACAGGCTCTGACCCCCAAGTGAGGGCCCATGGTCACACTAAAAATGACAATTAAGACCATTAAGGGTTACAATCAGAAAATGGCTAGAAACGTCCCTAAAAACATGTAAACAAATTGAAAATCGCTCTCGATCTAGGCTGCTCGGTAAGTGAAAAAAAGATCTAATATGATATTTTCTTTGTTCTTTCGTTAGGAAAATACGAAAGAAATTTCTAACTTGGCCGCACAGTTGACAAAATCCCTTGACAGGAAATCAAGTCCAATTTTTTGGATAGCGAAAGGAAGAATTCAGCGTAAAGCGGCATAAACTTTAAGCCAATCAAAACCTATTTTGATGAATATGGCAAAAAAGACACGAGGAACGTCACACGAATACAAGCATTGTTGCCAGTTGTTTGACGAGTTATCACCTCACAAGGAGCATGAACGAACTCACTCAAGAGAGAAGCCGTATATATGCAAACATTGTAAAAAGGCTTTTGCCCAGCCATCAACCTGCGAGCAACATGAACTAAATCACACAGGAATGAAGCCATGTACATGCAGGTATTGCGAGAAGTTCTTTTGCCAATTAGGAAATTGCAAACGACATGAACGAACTCACACTGGAGTGAAGCCGTATACATGCCAGCATTGTAAGAAGTACTTTAGCCAATTAGGAAATTGCAAACAGCATGAACGAATTCACACAGGAGTGAAGCCGTATGTATGCAAGCATTGTATAAAGGGTTTTAGCAATTCATCAGATTGCAAGAAACATGAACGAATTCATACAGGAGAGAAGCCGTATACATGCCAGCATTGTAAGAAGTGCTTTAGCCAATTAGGAAATTGCAAACAGCATGAACGAACTCACACAGGAGTGAAGCCGTATGTATGCCAGCATTGTAAAAAGGGTTTTAGCAATTCATCAGATTGCAAGAAACATGAACGAATTCATACAGGAGAGAAGCCATATACATGCCAGCATTGTAAGAAGTGCTTTAGCCAATTAGGAACTTGCAAACAGCATGAACGAACTCACACAGGAGTGAAGCCGAATGTATGCAAGCATTGTAAAAAGGGTTTTAGTAATTCATCAGATTGTAAGAAACATGAACGAATTCATACAGGAGAGAAGCCATATACATGCCAGCATTGTAAGAAGTGCTTTAGCCAATTAGGAACTTGCAAACAGCATGAACGAACTCACACAGGAGTGAAGCCGAATGTATGCAAGCATTGTAAAAAGGGTTTTAGTAATTCATCAGATTGTAAGAAACATGAACGAATTCATACAGGAGAGAAGCCATATACATGCCAGCATTGTAAGAAGTGCTTTAGCCAATTAGGAACTTGCAAACAGCATGAACGAACTCACACAGGAGTGAAGCCGTATGTATGCAAGCATTGTAAAAAGTGTTTTAGCAATTCATCAGATTGCAAGAAACATGAACGAATTCATGCAGGAGAGAAGCCGTATAAATGTCAGCATTGTAAAAAAGGTTTTAGCTGGTCATCAACTTGCAAGGAACATGAACGAACTCACACGCGAGAGAAAGCGTATAACTGCCAGGATTGTAAGAAGTCCTATAGCCGATCCTTAAGTTGTAAGCGACATGAACGAACTCACTCAGGAGTGAAGCGGTATACATGCAAGCATTGCATAAAGAACTTCAGCCAGCTATCAAGTTGCAAGCGACATGAAGAAAAACACGTGATAGACAGCTCTTTAAAACACAAGCCGTCAACAGCTCGAGGTAGCAAAGAGTCTGGTGTCTTGTTTTCTTTGTCTGAAGTAAATTTAAGCCAAGTTGAAGACCTCACCTGTTGGATTTGTCAGGAGGAATTAAGCAGCAAGGCTTGTCTCATCAAACATTATGGTGATCATATGAGATAAAAAATGCATATATAAACCTATTCGTACTTTAAGCTTTAAACCTTCCTCTTTGCTTCTTTTTTCATTGTATTCAAGTTAGTGTTTCAGATAGGCTCACCTCGTCATAATTTGTACTGCCGAACGTAGTTAGTGCTTGAATATGGTTGGCCATTCGTTTCAGAAAATTTTACAACAGGGTATACGTGGGTTTTTCTGTCGCGTATACATTTTTTTACATGCGTTACGTATGGGCTTTAAGCCCATACATACGACAATTTAGATCGCGTAAAAACGAATTTTTTTAAAGGGTCATATATTTGCTTAAACTCAAGCGTGGGGTATGCGAAATGATGCCCAAATATGCGCGCCTAATATAGGCCATTATAATCCATCAAATCTTTTCGCTCGCGCGCGATGGGTCTAAACACGTCACGTGACGGAATATCCCCCAGCTTAAACTTGGGGATGTCCGAGAATATACCCCAATTTTCAAAACTGCGCGCGTTGCGTAAAAGATTTGAAGGATAATAAACACGATAGTCTCCATTTGGGGCGAAAATATGCTCAGATATATTATCCTTGGACATTATCTGTTCCTCGAAGCTCACAGTTTTCCTCGAGCTACGCTCTCGGAAAACTGTTCGCTTCTCGGAACAGATAAAGTCCGCGGACAAATATCCTAGTATATTTTCGCGCCAAATGGAGACTATTGTTTATATATACACGCGTGCTGGAAAAGTGCCTTTTGACAGAATGGCTGTTTATGTATGATATATAGCAATGAAAATTATTTTAACAAGAAATCGTCAATATGACAGCAGTGGTAAAATGCCCTGTCTTGGTATATCTGTTTATATCATTGTAATGTTTGTTACTGCAGCTCTCCAGTGACTAAGCTTCTGGAAACAGTTACGCGTCTTTTGAATGACTGTTGAAGATTTTATCCTCACGCTGATCATAACATGGCAGAGAACTTGATCTTTCGTTGTGAAGTTGGCATGGATTCTGTTTACCGTTCAGTTGATTCATTGGACAGTGGTACCCAAGTGAATGCTGAGAGAATGCTGTCTCTTCAGTTGCTGGTGAAACAAATTCAATACTTGCTACATAAATGGGAAATGTTTGCAGTAAGAGAAGATTTATGCACCTCAGTGCGCCTCATAAGGCTTTCCTAACTGTGTGGGCTATCAGCTTCTAATGGAAGAGTGGATCGCCCCAACCTATGAAATATCAATGTCTATCAAGAGGAGTTTTTAAGAAAACGAATAAGATTTACTTGGTCTCAGATATCAAGATTATATCCAGAGCTACTCTTTGAAATAGAGTTAAGCGGCCTTCACACAGCAAACTAAAGTTGGCAAACTCGTGTTGGCAAACTTAAGTTGGTGTGTGTGAACGGCACAGAAACAGTCGGTAAACAAGTTGGCAAACAGTTGGCGACAAATAAAACTTGCCTCTATTCTCGCCAACTTTTTCACCAACTTTTTGGTGTTGGTAAACTCGTATCCGACGTGTGAAAGATTGGCAAACATGTCTTGGTAAATGTCAACCAATAAAAACACACGCTATATTCACGTGATTCATTTGCGTGACACTTCACAAAATAGTGGAGACCACTGGTCAACATTTTAAAATTTATCGAAGACGTTCACAATTGTCCGTCCACTAAAAACAAACAAATGAATATAGAGTTACGCTAGCGGACAAACTGGGTTTCTGCCTCTCTATTTCTCCACTGCTTTCTGTTTCTTCTCTTCTCTTCTTCTGTTTCACTGTTCTACGTAAGTGTCACTGCAATAAATAAGTCGTCCATGTTGCAAATTACCATGTGCTGCTATTTGGCCCTAGTTTGAGGTGTGAGGAAACGAGTTTGCCAACTTTTTGAAGTTTTCCAGCACGAGTTTGCCAACTCAAGTTTGTCGTGTGAAGGCCGCTTTAGAAACATTCAGTCATACTCCAGTTGATCTTATTATACGATTTATGGACGAACAGATTATTCGGGAAATAAAACTGACGGGGGTTTCCCAATGCTGGTATCAGTATCATGCCGGGTCATTTGCGAAATAGAAATATCTATGTTCAGCGTCAGCATGTAAGGGAAAGTGTATTTCGAACTGACCCTGCAGGGTCTGCTATGAAGTGGGTCAATACCAAGGCGTGTTTACAGCGTCAGGGGACCTAATTCTCTCAGAGGCATTGATGAACTAGACTGCCTCATCAGTTCGAGGTGTGTAATGCATGATGACTTTGATAGGTTTTATAGAGTTTAAAACTGTTCAACAAACAGTTCTACATTTGCATTGGGCGCCTCTGTCCATTGAATCAACTAAACGATGTACAGAATAATCTACAGCAACTTCACGACGATCAGCGCGAGGATAAATTCTTGAATAGTCATTCAAAAGACTCATAACCGTGGGACATTTAATCGCAGATATACCAAGACAAGGCATTTTACCACTGCCGCGATATTGGCGATTTTCATTGCTATCACGCGTATATTTGGGCCCCGGGGGGCATTCGCATATGAAAGGAGTGAGGATGCTCGTGGGAAAATTTGAATTAATCCCCTAAAGGAGACCGATCTGGGCGTGGCTAAAGCTTTTTCTGGACACCTAAAATACTAACACACTGACAAATACATATTTTTATATCTCTTCGGGTGCAACCCTAAACGAGATGCTAAATATAATGGCGTTTTTCCCAGAACACCCTAAGTGGACCAAAATCAGAGATTTACACCCCTAAGAGAGACGACGAGCATCCCCGCCCCTTTCATATGCGGTACCCCCCCCCCCCCCCCGGAGGGGATTTGGGCATTCATTTCGCGTATCCCTGAGCTTGAGTTTACGCAAATATGTACCATTTATAAAATGCGAATATAGGCGATCTAAATGGTCGTATATTTTAGCAATAGACCACAAGTTTCTATGGTTCATAGGCTGCTAAGGTACGCGAGATGTTGATAGAACACGAGGAGAATTCGTAAGCTACAAGCCGCAGGCAAGTGAGTAAAGAATTCTTAGAGTGTTCTTCCAACATCCCAAGTGGTTTATCATGCCTCTAAACCAAAGAAACTTGTGGTCTGTTGCTTTTATATAATAATTCATGATCAAAAGACGCATGATTTTTCCATGAGTTTACCGGCAAAATAAACTATAGCTATAGCTGATTGAACAATTAATCAGATTGCGCGCGTTGATTTGTTTATTATATAAATGGGTATTAAAATCCATATGTACAACATATGTACATATGTAAACAAGCATACGTGGTAGAGAA
>JAHPZR010031125.1:0-15234 GCA_019787425.1 Platygyra sinensis
CTGTACTTGAACAAGTTCGATAAGTATATAAAGCTAGCAATGACATCGGCTGACGATCTTACTCCTGCCGCTAACGTGACTTCCAAGGAAGAAGTTTCATGTTATTCCAATTTCGACTAAAATTATCAATTCTTCGGAATTGTCTATAAGCTATAGCTACTCTTCCTTACATTCTCTGCAAAGCTGTCTTGAACAAAACACTTAATCAGCGGCTCATGTCCTCTTTATTTCATTCCTTTTTAATTTCATGATCTTTTATCTTTTCACGAGTTTGTTTAAGGGTGGTTATGAAAATTTATAGCAAGCCATAAAAGTACAGCCAGTCAGGATACATGAAAGTCGCTTCAGTTTTTCCTGGACGGTATTACACCCCACCTTCCCATCATGCGCTGCGCGTATGTCGTACGTTATAAAATAGATATACAAGGCTTTTTCTTGTGATCTACCATTGATTATCCAACTTGTTACTTGTATCTTCTTCGTATACACACTTGCCTGAAGGCTCATGTGTATGACAAGAAAATAAAGGCTTGTGTGTACACCGAGAAAACACCAATGACTCATGGGGTATTCCTTTGGTATATCACTCAAAAGCGTTTTATAACCAGTGGGTTTCTCTCTTACTACATATTTTGCGGTCGAATACTGATGGTGACTCTATCTGTGTCACGCAAGCCTACGTTCTCAGAAAAGTGACCCTTTGTCCCTAGCGTTGTGTGACAGGGAAATGATATGTGTGAACTGGACTAGTGTGATCCTTCTGCAGTGATTTGGTAATCGTGTGTTACGCAGTTATATCAATCTGTTGGGCAAACTTATTGAACTGAGTGCTTTTGGTCCTAGTTTGAAAGAAAGTATTTAAAGAAAACTTAAACTTTCTGTTTTTAAATTTGCTTGTAATGTATCGGGTGAGCGAACTCGTAATAAGTTCAGTGACGTGTTTGAAGTATAACAATAATTTTGTTGCTTTAAAAACCAACCTTCCGGTATGAAGCAATGTATTATAATTACCTGTGCATCCATTTATAAGGGACTTTTATGAAAAGTTTTGTTTGTATGGCTTAGAGAGAAGCCTTTGAGTTTTTGTTATCAGGCGTTTCGAGGTTTCCTCTTTGGCTGTTGTCTTAGAGAGATACCGGGATACCATTGTTTGCTTTGAAAAAACAAATGTTATTGTTATGAACAACTTTCTGTAACTAGTGGCTTTTAACTTGTAATCTGGGTTTCACATGCGGTAAGAATCACTGATATCCAAGTTACCTATACATCCGTCATTAATAACGTTTTATTTGTATAGCTCAGAAAAAACGCTTTTGTGTTTTACTTATCAGCCTTTGGTTTTGTTTATCAGCCTGTCTGTAGGGGAACGACTAATTATTGGTGGTTTTTGACTGGTCATTGAAGTTTGACTCACACTGTTATTTCGCACCGTGAACGAGGTTTTTACGGGCAAATATCAGAGGACAGTATTAAATAAGCTTAAATTTGTCACTGAAGTTGTTTTAATGTATTCCTGGCCTGGTAAGGACAATAATAAACTTAAGTTTCGTCACTGAAGTTCTTCTAATGTATTCCTGCCTGGACAAGACGAGAGTTTTCGTTGTATCTTCCAGTGGTTAAAAAGCGGTTTTGTCGGCTGTAAGGATGTTCAGCGTGAAAAGATCCATAAAGGAAGCTTTTGTGGTACTTTTTAGGGTTTTGAACCGCAAAAGTGTGGCGACAGATAGGAATTATCATGCTTAACAATTGGTTTATCTCGGGGGTTGAATGGTTTAATTCAAGCCACACCCACCAAACAGGGTCTTTTTTTCAAAATTTCCGACAAGCACCGCTGTCTTTCTAATATGGGAATTCCGTCCCCCCAGATTCCTGGCTGGCTAACTATAGCAAACTCGATTTAATGGCCTTTTCAAGGGCAAGAAAGCAACATCCTTTCTTGATTAGGAAAATGCTAAAAGAAATTAGAGCACAACAAGCCATGTTTTCGGGCACTTAGTGCTAGAATGAAGAATAGGCCTCTTACGGGCGCAAGGTAGTTGTTTGCAGTTTCCCCTGACTCAAAACATGTTTCGCAAGCAAATCAGGTGATTGTGTTTCTTGGAAAATGGTTTCTTATTATTGTGCCATGAGTTAACTTCTGGTTATGCAGGAAGATGAACCGTAGCGCACAATAGAAAGGGTGATCAATACTTCAAACCTCTTAGGTTTCTATAGATTAAATTATGGGAACTTTTTATCAATGTTGCCCAAAAAAGACAAGTTGAAACGTGCCCAAATGTCCCAGACAAGTAAGAAATAAGTTGAAAACAGTCTAGCACGTTACACTTGCAACCCTACTCAGTGTATGTTAGCTTTGATCTCTTGATTCCGGCAACCAAACTTTCTTTTGTCAACATTTTGAAATATGCACTGATTTAGCTGAAATCGATGAAAACCTTATGTGATAATAAGCTTGTTGTAAAGTATGAAAAAGTGAAGTCTTGGAGCCAAAGGCAGGCTCATAGCTGCCGGAGCTTATCGCGGTTTCTGTAGCATGAAGCAGATAGAAGTATTTCTACTTCCCCTGGACGGAATGTTAGTCCATCGCAGGTCACTCCCCCGCAATTTGTTAGGTTTCCCCAACAATTTGCCGGTACCCATTTATACAACTGGGTGGAGAGAGGCACTGTGAGAGTAAAGTGTCTTGCCCAAGAACACAACACAGTGGGAGGCGCGGTGGCCTCATGGTTAGTGCGCCCGACTCCGGAGCGAACGGTCCGGGTTCGTGTCCTGGTCAGAGACATTGTGTTGTTGTAAAGTGTAAATCACCTAAAAAAGTTTATCCAGTAAGAACCCGCAAAAGAGCGGTTTCGCGCAAACAGTAGCATGCGTAGCAGCCGTTTCCTTTCCTTTTCCGGGCGAAGAGAACGAGCAAGCGGGAAAGCGAAGGAGTGAGCCTGGGGTGAGCAAAAAATTGCAGAGAAGTAGGGGTGAGCGAGAAGGGAGAAGGGTTGAGGAGAAAAGGAATCGACTGCAGTCAATACCAAACATTTTACCGAACTCCGCTCTCCCTCGAACAGGGAGCAATGGTGCAATTTGATTGTCCAGGAGCCCGTAAATCACAAAGTGACATCAGAAATTATAACCCGACATCCGGAACACGACAAGATTAAAATGCATATCGGGGACCTCCACCCACGACGAATGGGAGGACGACGACGGGTAAAAATGCTGTAGGACTGGGTCGAGGACGTCGTTCACGACGTGAAACTGCCAAGTGCGAGTACATGTAAACAGAGCAGGGTCCTTACAAACATCGAGCTAAAACTAACGAAAAATTGTCATGTCTTCCTTTCTTAAACTCCAAGACCTGTTTCTCTTGACAACGAATTTTCAGTCCTGCACGAGGAATTTATGCCAATAATATCCCAATTTCTTATGAGAAGAACATAGAGGAGACCGAGCTCCTGCCCCCAACCCACGGCCGTCTATTCTCCAGGAGGAACTAAGACCGGACTCGAGAAAGCTATTGAAACTTTTATTTCAATAGTTTGATATAAATTTTCTGCCTCAAACACTACACAAACACGTAAATACACACTCAAATTCACACAGGACGGCAAACCTGACGTTTTGACATCCTGACCTAAGTACTTCATGTTTCCCTTATTATAGTACATTTAATACACTATCATAATAAGGGAAAAATACATTAGCTATAATACACTATGTTCTAAATACACCATAATAAGGGATACATGAAGTACTTACCCATCCCGAACCTTACGTCCCTCACGTGGACGATAAGTCGAGCATGCGCAGTAGTGCGGTAAGTGGAAAATTTTACTTCCAGTCGCATTCTCGACCCCAGACCCTTCGCGCTCTTGACCACGCGAAGGAGCTCTTCTCGCCGTCGGTCATGCGCAAAAGAGAAGAGCTCTGGGGTCGAGAATGTTCCAGTCGTCGTTGTCTGGGGTCGTCATCGTCGGCGCTTTTGGTCGCTATTGCCGAGTCCAATGAAGCCGGCACTTGAATTTTCTGTCCAGGGTCCGTTCTTGAGAACCCCGGCATAAAGCCATTTTTAGTTCATGTGGCATGTATGTAAAAGTGTATGCGCCTGAAACTTCTTGTACGAAGGGAACCTCTGTTCACATTAAGAATATGTAAATAAAACAGCTCTGTAATCGTAATTTTGTTATGGCTTTACACGGTCCAAAAAGTTTACGGGGCTTTCGAGAAACGGGACTGAGAAAACGTTAAAATAACTTTTGCATGACGGCAATCACGCCGGTCTAAATTAAAACCGGAGCAAGAAGATGCCATTAGACTACAATCCGTGGACAGGATGTCCTTGCAATCCATTTATCATTGAATACTGGTGGGAGTGAAAAAGAAAATTCCAATAGCTTCGGCATGTATTCTCATGTTGTCTCCAGTGTAAAATTGGGTTGACAGGCCTATATGTGTGCGCCCAGCTTGTTGATTCAGTAAAACTGTCAAGTACAGTGCTTTGATTCACTTGCGGTACCTTTACTTAGAGAAAGCTATACATTAAAATTGTGCGCGGAAACATGCTTTTCTTGCATCAAATGATCGAGATTACATATCTTCATTTTCCAAACTTCGTCTTTTAAATGAACAATGGCAGCCACCGTCCGAAACCATATCATTATAAAAAGAAAGCGTGTTTACGGGCACTATTTGCTTTTAGTGGACTCGTGCTGGGCTCTTGTCAAAATCATTTACCGGACATTAATGATTAGTGGTTCTCATGTGACAGTTGGCGCCCCAAGGGAGTGCGGCATGTTTGGGGGAAAGGAGGGCTTGGTAAAATGTCTGGGGTTAATTGCAGGCGTTTCCTTTGTTCGCCTCACCACCTTCTCTCGGTCTTAGTTTTCGCACTTGCTCGCAATTTCGTTCCGCTCGCGTGCTTGTTCAGAAAAGAAAGCCTCCTTCAATTCTTTAGGGCGCACTGAGCGTTATCACATATAACGACAATAATCAAATAATGAAGGTTACTTTTTGTGGGTTATATTGCGGGTGACTAAGAG
This sequence comes from Platygyra sinensis, assembly GCA_019787425.1. Taxonomy (NCBI): domain Eukaryota; kingdom Metazoa; phylum Cnidaria; class Anthozoa; order Scleractinia; family Merulinidae; genus Platygyra; species Platygyra sinensis. The sequence goes on from JAHPZR010031125.1 coordinate 5,031, forward strand.
GAGTCCGCAATCATAATCCTCAGGTTAGCAAAAAAACTAGCACGCGCAGACACCGTTATCGGAAACATTTTAACTTTTTTGGGTGAATTCTACCCTGAATAATAAAAATGTAAAAAACATTCAGTGTTACGCGTTACGTTAACGACGTGTTTACCAAGAAGACGCACGTGTCATCAGCTTGGGAATTTTGCAGCCCTTTCAAGTGTTACACACGAGACAGTAACCTGAAACGTTCTGTTCGCTGACGACTAAGTGGATTGTATAACTATTTGTAAGATCATTCTTTATACTTTGCGGAGGTATGTTTGATTGTTAGGGACGGCCCATTGGTGAGTGCATAAGCGGGGAGGAGACGAAAAAAAAAAACCTTCCCGTAAAAGAATCACTTGAAAAAAATGCGTACAGCCGGAACATGCACTGAACAACATTCCGTCAAAGAAAAAAAAACAACATTCAAACATAGCGAACAAAATAACCTTTTTTCAATCTCCTGGTTCCATTTGTATAAAATGAGTTTACGTCGGACTTAATCATGTAACGTCTTATGTCCATCTCAGTCAAAGTAACTGCCTATTTTAACGCCAGACGTAGCAGTTGCATAAGATCGTAAGTCCGTATGCAACTTATCCCCGAAAATCCTCCAAGTTACCCTTGCCTCAGAATAATTCTATTCATGTCGCACTTATTCCTAAACCTTCGGCAAATTCTGGTTTTTATTTTTTGCCTCATAGGTACGACGAAGGATCTGTATTTCTGCATAAACCAGCTAGGAACCATTTATATTGGGTTAGGTAGACACTCAATGGAAATGTATCATATTCAGCGTGCCCTTCATGTATGTAACAAAGACGTTAAAAGTAGTTTCTGTTTTTAATATGTTAAGGCTTCGAGAAAATGTTTATCTACGCGACCTATAGTATATTGATATTTTCAAAATAAGACCGTTTTTTCCTTTGTCTGTGGAATATTTTTAGTATTAGATTAAATATGAGAGAGGAAATCTGTATGGGCGTTTACGATGGCGAGCCTTCAGGTCCCCAATGTATAACCGACACATCAGTAGGAAAATTTTATCGAACTTGTGAATTCAAATAATAAGTAGAGATCTTTAGTTGATCTTTATCTAAGGTAGTTCATTAACGCCATTAATTATTGTGGTTGACCACAGGCATCCCAAACTCACTAAGCGAGCGCTTGTTAAAAATTAATACTTCTGGCAATGTTACGTAACGAAGTGATTTATAGGGTTCATGTGGAAACAGTGAAAATTTCGACAAAAAACTCGCATTATCTTAGCTTATTGTAATAAAACGAAATGAAGTACACTTACTTGTGCTCTATTTTGTGTCCCTGTGTATTTGTGAGGCGATTTGAGCTGGTTTTGCTATACTGTCTTTACGTTCATTAAAAGGACTAAAGCTATCGTTTCTTTACAATAAGCTTAAGATAGGGCGAGTTCTTTCGAATTTTTTCTGTTCCATAGAACTCTATGGATCGCTTCGTTACTCAACATTGCCAGTAGTATTAATTTTTAACAAGCGCCGGCTCAGTGAGTTTGGGATGCCTGTGGATGACAAAGGAGAAGTATAAAGACAGGTAAGGCTGTTGAGTGCTTTATACCGACAGTGTCGATAAAGAAGAGCCGAATTTCGAATAGACTGCGAACAGTCTCTCTTTTGGTCTGTTTAGTGAGCTTTAAATTAAAGTGTTTAAGGTAAAATTTGTCATAAGACTTAGCTCAGGACGGTAGATCTTACTATAAATTTAAGAAAGCGTGAATACAAGAAATATTTCTGGAATACTATCGTGCGACAAGGAAAAGGTCAATCAGGTGCAAGAAAACTAAACCGCATTCAACAACGTTAATTATTTTGTGGTTTTGTGTCTTGCTGTCTTGATTGTTCGTAACGCCATAATCATTTCTAACATACCTCAGATGCAGGAGTCAGTATTAAATTTGAGATTAAAAATGGTCAATTTAAATTTGCTTAATCTGGGATAGCTATTGCATAACTTACTACCCTGATAGGAGGGAGAATGAAGCCCATAGCTGGTGGTGTTTACTCTAAACACGGTTAGAATATCTACGCCTCACAGATCTATGTCACAATTTCGAAAAGTGAATTGCTTAGAAATATGTTCAGGGGTTAAACCTTGTTAAGCCTTTTTAAGTTAAGCCTTGTTAAGCCTTGTTAAGTTAAGGTATTAAATGTATTTTTCTAATGAACAATGTAGGGTGTTTAAGGTGTCTTAAAAGGGACTGTGACACGCTTCTGCGCATGTGGGGCAACTTGATTTCTGTTCTGGCGAACAGTTTTTTAAGATTGGCGTTTTGGTGAAGAAATCCTCTTCCATCGACCCTGAGACGCCCGAGAAAGCCATAATGTCAGTATTCAAGAGCTATTTGGTCCATTTGGGAAGTTTTAAACGCCATATTTTGTATTTTTGTGCAAGTATTGTCGAGAAAATTCGACGCTATTGAGGAGAACCGTACCTGCTTTCATCATCATTATAAATAAAACGCAAGGCGCGTTGATTAAGTTTTCCAGTTTATCTTAGTTGCGCTGACCACAGTAATGCCAGATAACAGAACAATAAGGTAAATGAGGCAAAATATGAGCATTGTACAATCTAAATGTAGTATTCGCATCAATAATTAAATTTTTGTGCCGCGATATAAGATCTGAATTTGTTTGTCAACCTTAACGTACATTATCTGCAATTTGCTTAGAGAAATGTAAGTCCTTATCTAACGTAACCCCCAAAAGTTTTATAAAGAATTTTGGTGTATCCTTCTACCTAGAGATAGATAGATAGACTGGGTTTTATGAAGTCAGTTTGCAGAAGAATCTGAATTGCGCAAATTTACAAATCTAAAAACATATCCTGAGCTAAAAATATAATACATTACTAATTACTAGTTTGTAATTAAAAAACCTTAAAATGTAAACTGCAAGTCATGAATATATTGCTTTAGAGCTACCATTGTTGATTAAAGTGTCCGCAAATCTCTTTGTTTTAGTTTTTTTTAGTAGGTCGAAAATCATCTGTCTCCTTAAATTATAAGCTGGCCTGCCGCACGGGTAGCAATCCGTGAATCTTATTGGATGGGTTGTTAACAACTGATTGGAAAAGCTGATGGGTTTTTTGTTCGTGGTGGGCTCTCATGCTGTCGATACCAGCGAGGTTTAAAGCGTTGTTGTAAGAAACCTCACGGAAGATACAAGAGAGGGCTCTCTTTTGAACACCCTTCAGTTCGACTTGCAGGTACTTGGGTAACGCATTCTGGAAAACCGGGAATGCATGATCTAAAGATGATCTAATACATGCGCAGTAGTACGCTGCGAGATTATCAGAAGGAACCTGCGCACGTTCCAGTTGAACAAGAAAGTATTTCGACTGGCATGCTTTTCTCTACGAGCTCCATAAGAGAAAAGCTAAATGTGTACGGTTCTTTTCATTATCTGGAAGTGGATGCAAGTTTGGGAATACTCGGGTTCTGCATAAGCATACTGCAACAGTAGTCGGTGCAATCCAGCAATATCAACTCGGAATTCTTGGATAAAAGCTGTGATGGATGAGTGCTCGTATTCTTATCCTCTTTTCAATCTCGCACATAGCACGAAGTATTTGCTGATTGCTTGCCTTTCATGTTTTTTTGCTCCCTTTCAAGATATTTCTTGAAAACTTTCTCGGTTTTTTCGTTCTCATACATATGTTCTGAAAGTACAATACTACCTCACTGTAGCTTAACAAAACAAATCTACCAGCGGCCTCCATGGTCCCGAACAACAAACCAGGTTCATTCAAGGAGGGAATCTTGACCTCATTCACTGATAGGCAACTCGCGAGAGTGACATACGGAAAATACACCACTCGAGTCCCGGATGGTAGTGATTTCTGGATTCTACTAGTTTTCAGTAAATTACCCCTGTCATCCATGTCCATGTGAATAGTTGTTTTAGTAGATACTAAAACAGTGAGATGTATACACCACAAAAATTTTATTTGGATGATTTCTTCACTTGTCACGGATGCAAACCGGGACGCCATTTTTACCCGAGTTGCTCGGAGGTAAATAGCAAAGGATATTCAGAGTATGACGAGCCAATCAGAGCGCGCGTTCAACGCTATCCACTGTTTTAGTGTATGCTAAAACATGACATTCAGGTCTTCTAGTGAACCGGACCTGCATCTAACTGCCATTTAGAGGAAGGTAGCTCGTTATGATCTTCATGAGGATAACACCCATTTTGAATTTTGGCAAGAAATAATCTCTGTTCTTTGAAAAGAAACACGCCTAAAGCGAGTAAATTCGTTTTGCGAGTGTGAAGTCGTTCCTTTTCTTTCCTTTATGACATTACAAACAGAAAAAAAGCGCGCGCAAGATTCAGCCAATGAGATATGTCCTAAGGTTAACGGATTAAGCGCGCGCACGACTTGCTCGCGCAAAAAAGAAACTGAAACAAGCAGCAGAGAAAACAAGGGCCTTGTTTGCGTAACCTGAAGAAGGAGGCTTTCTGAAAAAGCACGCGAGCGGAACGAAATTGCGAGCAAGTGCGAAAACTAAGACCGAGAGAAGGTGGTGAGGCGAACAAAGGAAACGCCTGCAATTAACCCCAGACATTTTACCAAGCCCTCCTTTCCCCCAAACATGCCGCACTCCCTTGGGGCGCCAACTGTCACATGAGAACCACTAATCATTAATGTCCGGTAAATGATTTTGACAAGAGCCCAGCACGAGTCCACTAAAAGCAAATAGTGCCCGTAAACACGCTTTCTTTTTATAATGATATGGTTTCGGACGGTGGCTGCCATTGTTCATTTAAAAGACGAAGTTTGGAAAATGAAGATATGTAATCTCGATCATTTGATGCAAGAAAAGCATGTTTCCGCGCACAATTTTAATGTATAGCTTTCTCTAAGTAAAGGTACCGCAAGTGAATCAAAGCACTGTACTTGACAGTTTTACTGAATCAACAAGCTGGGCGCACACATATAGGCCTGTCAACCCAATTTTACACTGGAGACAACATGAGAATACATGCCGAAGCTATTGGAATTTTCTTTTTCACTCCCACCAGTATTCAATGATAAATGGATTGCAAGGACATCCTGTCCACGGATTGTAGTCTAATGGCATCTTCTTGCTCCGGTTTTAATTTAGACCGGCGTGATTGCCGTCATGCAAAAGTTATTTTAACGTTTTCTCAGTCCCGTTTCTCGAAAGCCCCGTAAACTTTTTGGACCGTGTAAAGCCATAACAAAATTACGATTACAGAGCTGTTTTATTTACATATTCTTAATGTGAACAGAGGTTCCCTTCGTACAAGAAGTTTCAGGCGCATACACTTTTACATACATGCCACATGAACTAAAAATGGCTTTATGCCGGGGTTCTCAAGAACGGACCCTGGACAGAAAATTCAAGTGCCGGCTTCATTGGACTCGGCAATAGCGACCAAAAGCGCCGACGATGACGACCCCAGACAACGACGACTGGAACATTCTCGACCCCAGAGCTCTTCTCTTTTGCGCATGACCGACGGCGAGAAGAGCTCCTTCGCGTGGTCAAGAGCGCGAAGGGTCTGGGGTCGAGAATGCGACTGGAAGTAAAATTTTCCACTTACCGCACTACTGCGCATGCTCGACTTATCGTCCACGTGAGGGACGTAAGGTTCGGGATGGGTAAGTACTTCATGTATCCCTTATTATGGTGTATTTAGAACATAGTGTATTATAGCTAATGTATTTTTCCCTTATTATGATAGTGTATTAAATGTACTATAATAAGGGAAACATGAAGTACTTAGGTCAGGATGTCAAAACGTCAGGTTTGCCGTCCTGTGTGAATTTGAGTGTGTATTTACGTGTTTGTGTAGTGTTTGAGGCAGAAAATTTATATCAAACTATTGAAATAAAAGTTTCAATAGCTTTCTCGAGTCCGGTCTTAGTTCCTCCTGGAGAATAGACGGCCGTGGGTTGGGGGCAGGAGCTCGGTCTCCTCTATGTTCTTCTCATAAGAAATTGGGATATTATTGGCATAAATTCCTCGTGCAGGACTGAAAATTCGTTGTCAAGAGAAACAGGTCTTGGAGTTTAAGAAAGGAAGACATGACAATTTTTCGTTAGTTTTAGCTCGATGTTTGTAAGGACCCTGCTCTGTTTACATGTACTCGCACTTGGCAGTTTCACGTCGTGAACGACGTCCTCGACCCAGTCCTACAGCATTTTTACCCGTCGTCGTCCTCCCATTCGTCGTGGGTGGAGGTCCCCGATATGCATTTTAATCTTGTCGTGTTCCGGATGTCGGGTTATAATTTCTGATGTCACTTTGTGATTTACGGGCTCCTGGACAATCAAATTGCACCATTGCTCCCTGTTCGAGGGAGAGCGGAGTTCGGTAAAATGTTTGGTATTGACTGCAGTCGATTCCTTTTCTCCTCAACCCTTCTCCCTTCTCGCTCACCCCTACTTCTCTGCAATTTTTTGCTCACCCCAGGCTCACTCCTTCGCTTTCCCGCTTGCTCGTTCTCTTCGCCCGGAAAAGGAAAGGAAACGGCTGCTACGCATGCTACTGTTTGCGCGAAACCGCTCTTTTGCGGGTTCTTACTGGATAAACTTTTTTAGGTGATTTACACTTTACAACAACACAATGTCTCTGACCAGGACACGAACCCGGACCGTTCGCTCCGGAGTCGGGCGCACTAACCATGAGGCCACCGCGCCTCCCACTGTGTTGTGTTCTTGGGCAAGACACTTTACTCTCACAGTGCCTCTCTCCACCCAGTTGTATAAATGGGTACCGGCAAATTGTTGGGGAAACCTAACAAATTGCGGGGGAGTGACCTGCGATGGACTAACATTCCGTCCAGGGGAAGTAGAAATACTTCTATCTGCTTCATGCTACAGAAACCGCGATAAGCTCCGGCAGCTATGAGCCTGCCTTTGGCTCCAAGACTTCACTTTTTCATACTTTACAACAAGCTTATTATCACATAAGGTTTTCATCGATTTCAGCTAAATCAGTGCATATTTCAAAATGTTGACAAAAGAAAGTTTGGTTGCCGGAATCAAGAGATCAAAGCTAACATACACTGAGTAGGGTTGCAAGTGTAACGTGCTAGACTGTTTTCAACTTATTTCTTACTTGTCTGGGACATTTGGGCACGTTTCAACTTGTCTTTTTTGGGCAACATTGATAAAAAGTTCCCATAATTTAATCTATAGAAACCTAAGAGGTTTGAAGTATTGATCACCCTTTCTATTGTGCGCTACGGTTCATCTTCCTGCATAACCAGAAGTTAACTCATGGCACAATAATAAGAAACCATTTTCCAAGAAACACAATCACCTGATTTGCTTGCGAAACATGTTTTGAGTCAGGGGAAACTGCAAACAACTACCTTGCGCCCGTAAGAGGCCTATTCTTCATTCTAGCACTAAGTGCCCGAAAACATGGCTTGTTGTGCTCTAATTTCTTTTAGCATTTTCCTAATCAAGAAAGGATGTTGCTTTCTTGCCCTTGAAAAGGCCATTAAATCGAGTTTGCTATAGTTAGCCAGCCAGGAATCTGGGGGGACGGAATTCCCATATTAGAAAGACAGCGGTGCTTGTCGGAAATTTTGAAAAAAAGACCCTGTTTGGTGGGTGTGGCTTGAATTAAACCATTCAACCCCCGAGATAAACCAATTGTTAAGCATGATAATTCCTATCTGTCGCCACACTTTTGCGGTTCAAAACCCTAAAAAGTACCACAAAAGCTTCCTTTATGGATCTTTTCACGCTGAACATCCTTACAGCCGACAAAACCGCTTTTTAACCACTGGAAGATACAACGAAAACTCTCGTCTTGTCCAGGCAGGAATACATTAGAAGAACTTCAGTGACGAAACTTAAGTTTATTATTGTCCTTACCAGGCCAGGAATACATTAAAACAACTTCAGTGACAAATTTAAGCTTATTTAATACTGTCCTCTGATATTTGCCCGTAAAAACCTCGTTCACGGTGCGAAATAACAGTGTGAGTCAAACTTCAATGACCAGTCAAAAACCACCAATAATTAGTCGTTCCCCTACAGACAGGCTGATAAACAAAACCAAAGGCTGATAAGTAAAACACAAAAGCGTTTTTTCTGAGCTATACAAATAAAACGTTATTAATGACGGATGTATAGGTAACTTGGATATCAGTGATTCTTACCGCATGTGAAACCCAGATTACAAGTTAAAAGCCACTAGTTACAGAAAGTTGTTCATAACAATAACATTTGTTTTTTCAAAGCAAACAATGGTATCCCGGTATCTCTCTAAGACAACAGCCAAAGAGGAAACCTCGAAACGCCTGATAACAAAAACTCAAAGGCTTCTCTCTAAGCCATACAAACAAAACTTTTCATAAAAGTCCCTTATAAATGGATGCACAGGTAATTATAATACATTGCTTCATACCGGAAGGTTGGTTTTTAAAGCAACAAAATTATTGTTATACTTCAAACACGTCACTGAACTTATTACGAGTTCGCTCACCCGATACATTACAAGCAAATTTAAAAACAGAAAGTTTAAGTTTTCTTTAAATACTTTCTTTCAAACTAGGACCAAAAGCACTCAGTTCAATAAGTTTGCCCAACAGATTGATATAACTGCGTAACACACGATTACCAAATCACTGCAGAAGGATCACACTAGTCCAGTTCACACATATCATTTCCCTGTCACACAACGCTAGGGACAAAGGGTCACTTTTCTGAGAACGTAGGCTTGCGTGACACAGATAGAGTCACCATCAGTATTCGACCGCAAAATATGTAGTAAGAGAGAAACCCACTGGTTATAAAACGCTTTTGAGTGATATACCAAAGGAATACCCCATGAGTCATTGGTGTTTTCTCGGTGTACACACAAGCCTTTATTTTCTTGTCATACACATGAGCCTTCAGGCAAGTGTGTATACGAAGAAGATACAAGTAACAAGTTGGATAATCAATGGTAGATCACAAGAAAAAGCCTTGTATATCTATTTTATAACGTACGACATACGCGCAGCGCATGATGGGAAGGTGGGGTGTAATACCGTCCAGGAAAAACTGAAGCGACTTTCATGTATCCTGACTGGCTGTACTTTTATGGCTTGCTATAAATTTTCATAACCACCCTTAAACAAACTCGTGAAAAGATAAAAGATCATGAAATTAAAAAGGAATGAAATAAAGAGGACATGAGCCGCTGATTAAGTGTTTTGTTCAAGACAGCTTTGCAGAGAATGTAAGGAAGAGTAGCTATAGCTTATAGACAATTCCGAAGAATTGATAATTTTAGTCGAAATTGGAATAACATGAAACTTCTTCCTTGGAAGTCACGTTAGCGGCAGGAGTAAGATCGTCAGCCGATGTCATTGCTAGCTTTATATACTTATCGAACTTGTTCAAGTACAGTTGGCCATTCGTTTGAAAATTACAAGGTATACGGGGGTTTCTCTACCACGTATGCTTGTTTACATATGTACATATGTTGTACATATGGATTTTAATACCCATTTATATAATAAACAAATCAACGCGCGCAATCTGATTAATTGTTCAATCAGCTATAGCTATAGTTTATTTTGCCGGTAAACTCATGGAAAAATCATGCGTCTTTTGATCATGAATTATTATATAAAAGCAACAGACCACAAGTTTCTTTGGTTTAGAGGCATGATAAACCACTTGGGATGTTGGAAGAACACTCTAAGAATTCTTTACTCACTTGCCTGCGGCTTGTAGCTTACGAATTCTCCTCGTGTTCTATCAACATCTCGCGTACCTTAGCAGCCTATGAACCATAGAAACTTGTGGTCTATTGCTAAAATATACGACCATTTAGATCGCCTATATTCGCATTTTATAAATGGTACATATTTGCGTAAACTCAAGCTCAGGGATACGCGAAATGAATGCCCAAATCCCCTCCGGGGGGGGGGGGGGTGGTACCGCATATGAAAGGGGCGGGGATGCTCGTCGTCTCTCTTAGGGGTGTAAATCTCTGATTTTGGTCCACTTAGGGTGTTCTGGGAAAAACGCCATTATATTTAGCATCTCGTTTAGGGTTGCACCCGAAGAGATATAAAAATATGTATTTGTCAGTGTGTTAGTATTTTAGGTGTCCAGAAAAAGCTTTAGCCACGCCCAGATCGGTCTCCTTTAGGGGATTAATTCAAAT
>JAHPZR010031126.1:0-11423 GCA_019787425.1 Platygyra sinensis
CTTCAGGTTACGCAAACAAGGCCCTTGTTTTCTCTGCTGCTTGTTTCAGTTTCTTTTTTGCGCCGAGCAAGTCGTGCGCGCGCTTAATCCGTTAACCTTAGGACATATCTCATTGGCTGAATCTTGCGCGCGCTTTTTTTCTGTTTGTAATGTCATAAAGGAAAGAAAGGAACGACTTCACACTCGCAAAACGAATTTACTCGCTTTAGGCGTGTTTCTTTTCAAAGAACAGAGATTATTTCTTGCCAAAATTCAAAATGGGTGTTATCCTCATGAAGATCATAACGAGCTACCTTCCTCTAAATGGCAGTTAGATGCAGGTCCGGTTCACTAGAAGACCTGAATGTCATGTTTTAGCATACACTAAAACAGTGGATAGCGTTGAACGCGCGCTCTGATTGGCTCGTCATACTCTGAATATCCTTTGCTATTTACCTCCGAGCAACTCGGGTAAAAATGGCGTCCCGGTTTGCATCCGTGACAAGTGAAGAAATCATCCAAATAAAATTTTTGTGGTGTATACATCTCACTGTTTTAGTATCTACTAAAACAACTATTCACATGGACATGGATGACAGGGTAATTTACTGAAAACTAGTAGAATCCAGAAATCACTACCATCCGGGACTCGAGTGTGTATTTTCCGTATGTCACTCTCGCGAGTTGCCTATCAGTGAATGAGGTCAAGATTCCCTCCTTGAATGAACCTGGTTTGTTGTTCGGGACCATGGAGGCCGCTGGTAGATTTGTTTTGTTAAGCTACAGTGAGGTAGTATTGTACTTTCAGAACATATGTATGAGAACGAAAAAACCGAGAAAGTTTTCAAGAAATATCTTGAAAGGGAGCAAAAAAACATGAAAGGCAAGCAATCAGCAAATACTTCGTGCTATGTGCGAGATTGAAAAGAGGATAAGAATACGAGCACTCATCCATCACAGCTTTTATCCAAGAATTCCGAGTTGATATTGCTGGATTGCACCGACTACTGTTGCAGTATGCTTATGCAGAACCCGAGTATTCCCAAACTTGCATCCACTTCCAGATAATGAAAAGAACCGTACACATTTAGCTTTTCTCTTATGGAGCTCGTAGAGAAAAGCATGCCAGTCGAAATACTTTCTTGTTCAACTGGAACGTGCGCAGGTTCCTTCTGATAATCTCGCAGCGTACTACTGCGCATGTATTAGATCATCTTTAGATCATGCATTCCCGGTTTTCCAGAATGCGTTACCCAAGTACCTGCAAGTCGAACTGAAGGGTGTTCAAAAGAGAGCCCTCTCTTGTATCTTCCGTGAGGTTTCTTACAACAACGCTTTAAACCTCGCTGGTATCGACAGCATGAGAGCCCACCACGAACAAAAAACCCATCAGCTTTTCCAATCAGTTGTTAACAACCCATCCAATAAGATTCACGGATTGCTACCCGTGCGGCAGGCCAGCTTATAATTTAAGGAGACAGATGATTTTCGACCTACTAAAAAAAACTAAAACAAAGAGATTTGCGGACACTTTAATCAACAATGGTAGCTCTAAAGCAATATATTCATGACTTGCAGTTTACATTTTAAGGTTTTTTAATTACAAACTAGTAATTAGTAATGTATTATATTTTTAGCTCAGGATATGTTTTTTAGATTTGTAAATTTGCGCAATTCAGATTCTTCTGCAAACTGACTTCATAAAACCCAGTCTATCTATCTATCTCTAGGTAGAAGGATACACCAAAATTCTTTATAAAACTTTTGGGGGTTACGTTAGATAAGGACTTACATTTCTCTAAGCAAATTGCAGATAATGTACGTTAAGGTTGACAAACAAATTCAGATCTTATATCGCGGCACAAAAATTTAATTATTGATGCGAATACTACATTTAGATTGTACAATGCTCATATTTTGCCTCATTTACCTTATTGTTCTGTTATCTGGCATTACTGTGGTCAGCGCAACTAAGATAAACTGGAAAACTTAATCAACGCGCCTTGCGTTTTATTTATAATGATGATGAAAGCAGGTACGGTTCTCCTCAATAGCGTCGAATTTTCTCGACAATACTTGCACAAAAATACAAAATATGGCGTTTAAAACTTCCCAAATGGACCAAATAGCTCTTGAATACTGACATTATGGCTTTCTCGGGCGTCTCAGGGTCGATGGAAGAGGATTTCTTCACCAAAACGCCAATCTTAAAAAACTGTTCGCCAGAACAGAAATCAAGTTGCCCCACATGCGCAGAAGCGTGTCACAGTCCCTTTTAAGACACCTTAAACACCCTACATTGTTCATTAGAAAAATACATTTAATACCTTAACTTAACAAGGCTTAACAAGGCTTAACTTAAAAAGGCTTAACAAGGTTTAACCCCTGAACATATTTCTAAGCAATTCACTTTTCGAAATTGTGACATAGATCTGTGAGGCGTAGATATTCTAACCGTGTTTAGAGTAAACACCACCAGCTATGGGCTTCATTCTCCCTCCTATCAGGGTAGTAAGTTATGCAATAGCTATCCCAGATTAAGCAAATTTAAATTGACCATTTTTAATCTCAAATTTAATACTGACTCCTGCATCTGAGGTATGTTAGAAATGATTATGGCGTTACGAACAATCAAGACAGCAAGACACAAAACCACAAAATAATTAACGTTGTTGAATGCGGTTTAGTTTTCTTGCACCTGATTGACCTTTTCCTTGTCGCACGATAGTATTCCAGAAATATTTCTTGTATTCACGCTTTCTTAAATTTATAGTAAGATCTACCGTCCTGAGCTAAGTCTTATGACAAATTTTACCTTAAACACTTTAATTTAAAGCTCACTAAACAGACCAAAAGAGAGACTGTTCGCAGTCTATTCGAAATTCGGCTCTTCTTTATCGACACTGTCGGTATAAAGCACTCAACAGCCTTACCTGTCTTTATACTTCTCCTTTGTCATCCACAGGCATCCCAAACTCACTGAGCCGGCGCTTGTTAAAAATTAATACTACTGGCAATGTTGAGTAACGAAGCGATCCATAGAGTTCTATGGAACAGAAAAAATTCGAAAGAACTCGCCCTATCTTAAGCTTATTGTAAAGAAACGATAGCTTTAGTCCTTTTAATGAACGTAAAGACAGTATAGCAAAACCAGCTCAAATCGCCTCACAAATACACAGGGACACAAAATAGAGCACAAGTAAGTGTACTTCATTTCGTTTTATTACAATAAGCTAAGATAATGCGAGTTTTTTGTCGAAATTTTCACTGTTTCCACATGAACCCTATAAATCACTTCGTTACGTAACATTGCCAGAAGTATTAATTTTTAACAAGCGCTCGCTTAGTGAGTTTGGGATGCCTGTGGTCAACCACAATAATTAATGGCGTTAATGAACTACCTTAGATAAAGATCAACTAAAGATCTCTACTTATTATTTGAATTCACAAGTTCGATAAAATTTTCCTACTGATGTGTCGGTTATACATTGGGGACCTGAAGGCTCGCCATCGTAAACGCCCATACAGATTTCCTCTCTCATATTTAATCTAATACTAAAAATATTCCACAGACAAAGGAAAAAACGGTCTTATTTTGAAAATATCAATATACTATAGGTCGCGTAGATAAACATTTTCTCGAAGCCTTAACATATTAAAAACAGAAACTACTTTAACGTCTTTGTTACATACATGAAGGGCACGCTGAATATGATACATTTCCATTGAGTGTCTACCTAACCCAATATAAATGGTTCCTAGCTGGTTTATGCAGAAATACAGATCCTTCGTCGTACCTATGAGGCAAAAATAAAAACCAGAATTTGCCGAAGGTTTAGGAATAAGTGCGACATGAATAGAATTATTCTGAGGCAAGGGTAACTTGGAGGATTTTCGGGGATAAGTTGCATACGGACTTACGATCTTATGCAACTGCTACGTCTGGCGTTAAAATAGGCAGTTACTTTGACTGAGATGGACATAAGACGTTACATGATTAAGTCCGACGTAAACTCATTTTATACAAATGGAACCAGGAGATTGAAAAAAGGTTATTTTGTTCGCTATGTTTGAATGTTGTTTTTTTTCTTTGACGGAATGTTGTTCAGTGCATGTTCCGGCTGTACGCATTTTTTTCAAGTGATTCTTTTACGGGAAGGTTTTTTTTTTTCGTCTCCTCCCCGCTTATGCACTCACCAATGGGCCGTCCCTAACAATCAAACATACCTCCGCAAAGTATAAAGAATGATCTTACAAATAGTTATACAATCCACTTAGTCGTCAGCGAACAGAACGTTTCAGGTTACTGTCTCGTGTGTAACACTTGAAAGGGCTGCAAAATTCCCAAGCTGATGACACGTGCGTCTTCTTGGTAAACACGTCGTTAACGTAACGCGTAACACTGAATGTTTTTTACATTTTTATTATTCAGGGTAGAATTCACCCAAAAAAGTTAAAATGTTTCCGATAACGGTGTCTGCGCGTGCTAGTTTTTTTGCTAACCTGAGGATTATGATTGCGGACTCCTCTTAGTCACCCGCAATATAACCCACAAAAAGTACCTTCATTATTTGATTATTGTCGTTATATGTGATAACGCTCAGTGCGCCCTAAAGAATCCATTAACACGCTGAGTGCAGGGGAGTCTCGTGCATTGTAACGACTTAAACTTACTCAAACCTTGTAAAGGTTCTTAACGTGATGATGTGTTCTACTATATGTCAATTTTTTCACTCTTGAAATTATATAATTGTACTATTATAATTGTATCGGTCTTTTGCCGAGACGATTAAAAGACCTTGTACCGGTAAAAAGTCACATTTTGAGGCAGCTGAGCAGCAATGACGTCCAATATCAAACTGAGAAAAAATACTGCCCTGAAAAAATTGCTAGCATGATAAATGTGGAATACATGATCTTATTTTATACTAGAGCTACTAATTTAATCTCTCCCTTTACTTGCTTTTGTGTTGATTTGTTCATTTAGTTTACTTGAGTATTAAAAACCATTTTCCTCGTAAAGGGCAAAATAAAAAAAGTTACATCACCTCGACATTGTGGGTGATCTATTTGCTCCCACCAAATTCCAATGTGACATCATCACCAATGAGAACGAACGGCGCCCAGTTATTAACAGCGCCAAATTCTCTGTGTTCTTTCATGCAATTCATTGCTTGGTTTACGGCTTTACTAGCACTTTTTCCTTCCACAAGATGCTGATAGAAATGTTTCATAAACTCAAGAGTGGCCTCGTCGTCAATTGCCCACAATGATACCAGAACAGAGCGAGCTCCAGCGCCTAAAAATGCTCGTGCTATGCCGACTACACCCTCTGCTTTGATCTCGCCATGAGCACTGTGGCAGCAACTGAGTACAACCAGCCTTGCACGCATCTGAACACGCTTTACATCTTTCATCGTCAGAATAAAATCCATGTCCCCATTTTTGGGGGCTAGGGCAATTTCCCCTGCTTCCATGCTGCCATGTGCAGCGAAGTGGACCAAAGCAACTGAGTCGAGTCGTTTTAACACCTCATCCTTTGTAGCCTGTATTCCAATAAGAGGCGTACTACCAAGCACTCTACTAATCATATGCACTTCTTCTCTGGCAAATGGCAACGGCGGAAGCGTCGTCACGTCTTGCACCCACGGATCACCGACGAGAAGTACGCCCGATGTGAGGTGATGACCTACCGGACAATCGGCAATCATTTTTAAGCTGGTGAGGGATGGAGCCACGCGAATTCTGAAAGATTCGCAAAGGTACTTGTAGTCTGGGCCCATAATGCAGCAAATGGAGCCAAGCAGAGTGGACCGTCTGGGACGAATATGAGTTCACTGCCTGACAAAAGATCTTGGATAGGATCAATGATAATGTCGTACAGTGTCCTCAAGGCTCTTTCTTGAGAGTGCAAATCTTGCGTTTGTCTATCACATTTTGGGGATCTTTTATCTGTCAGTCGTTTATCCTTCGTCAATTCAAGTGAACGATCTTCACACTGCATATTGTCTGTTGCACTAATTTTCTCCAAAAGAGACTGAAAAAAACTGTTGATCTCATATTCACAACTGACTTCCTTTCTTCTAAATTCAACCTCTTTTCCGGGCTGACAGACCCATAGAATTAATTCTTTCTCTGCAATCGCCATAAATATTGTATTAGGAGGAAGGCGATTGAACAGTTCATGAAAGGTTCTGTCTTTCTTAGTCAATTCCGCATCATTCTCTTTAAATACATAATTTAATTCCATAAGGTCTTTTAAACCCCTGTGCCCGTCCTTTTTCGGCAGAAAACAAAGCCTCCGTAACCTTCCCTTCTTTTAATATCAACCGCCAAAGTGCAGTGTATAGTCTTTGGTACTGATCACGTAAGCTTATTTTCCACTCGTCGTTCAATTGAAGACGATCTCTGATATTATTGAATAAAGCAATAGCGAGCTCGTAATATTCAATAGCCACTGGAACTTGGCCTAAACAAGCAAAACTAGAACCAAGATTCGTACACGCTTTTCCCTCTAGCAATGGGTCACCCAATTCTCTCGCAATTTTCAGGGTAAGTTCATGGTAGTCTTTGGCTGTTTTTAAAATCTCCTAGACTGGAATAGGCGCTGCCAAGGTTGCCATAAGCAGATCCTTCCCCTGATCTGTCACCCATTTCTTTCACAAATTTTAGGTGACGTTATAGTAGTCTATCGCTGTTTTGATGTCTCCCAGACTTTGATAGGCGACACCAAGATTGCCATAAGCGGATCCTTCCCCTGGTCTGTCTTCCAGTACTTTCGCAATGGCTAGGTCGCGTTCATGGTAGTCTATGGCTGTTTTAAAATCTCCCAGACTATGATGGCGTTACCAAGATTACCATACGCGCCTGCTTCACCCGACCTGTCACCCAATTCTTTCGCAATTTGCAGGCAACGTTCATGGTAGTCTACGGCTGTCTTAAAATCTCCGAGTTTGCCATGGGCGTTGCCAAGACTGCCATTCGCGGCTTCTTCCCCTGATCGGTCGCCTAGTTCTTTCGCAATTTTCAGGTGACGCTCATGGTGGTCTATGGCTGTTGCAAAATCTCCTAGATTTTCAAAGGCATTTCCAAGATTGCCATACGCCTTTCCTATCACCTGATTCTGTCAACGCAATTCCATTTCGCAATCTTTCCAGGTGTCGCTCATGGTACGTCATATGGCCTATGGGCCTATTAAAATTCTCCTAGTTTGGTCATAGGGAGTTGCCCAGACTTGCCTTATAACGCGGCTCCTTCCTCCCGATCTGTCCACCCACACTCTTTCCTGCAATTTGCCAATGACGATTCCATGGTTAGTCACTGGCTGTTTGTGAGAATCTCCAAGCCTGTGCATGGGTGTTACCAAGACTACTATACGCAGATCCTTCCCTTTGGGTCTCTCGCCCACCCTCTCTTTGCAATTTTTCAGGCTGGGCGTTATCTCATGGAATAGTCTAAGGCAGGTTTTTAAATCTCCCAGACTAGTCGCTCGATGAGCGTCCGCCAAGATTTGCCTATTAATACGTCGACTCCTTCCCTCTGATCTGTCGCTCCAGTTCTTGTGCGCAATTTTCAAGGAAGTTTATGATTAGTCCTGGCCGTTTTTAAAATCTCCCCAGTTTCGTGTTAGGCGTCGCCATGAGTGACACAAATATGCCGCTTTACTCCTTCCCCTGATCTCTGTCACCCAAACTCCATTCGCACATTTTTCAGATCACGTTTTTATGGTAGTCTATGGCTAGGATTTTCAAGTCTCCCAGCCTCGAAATAGCGCATTATACCAATGATTGCCATACCGCGCCATTCCCTCTCCTGATCTGTCCCGTGGAATTCTTTCGCACACGGGGGGGGGGACAATTTTTCAGGTGTGTCCGTTCAGTGATAGTCCGATGGCTGGTTTAATCATCTCCCAGACTTAAAAGCGTGCAATTGCCAAGATTGCCCATAACGTTTTTCCTTCCGTCGTTTCAATCTATCACACATTCTTATTTGCAATTTTAGAGGTGACGTTTTAGTGGGTAGTCTATGGCTGTTTTCAATATCTCCTATAAACTGTTTATGGGCGTTCTCGCCAAGCATTGGGGCCCTTCGCGGCTCCTCCCCCTGATTCGGTCGCCCCAGTTCTTTCGCAATATTTTCAGGTGACGGTCATGAGAGTCCTATGGCTGTGATTTTTAACTATCTCCCAGCTTGCCCCATGGGCGTTTGCCAAGATTGGCCAATACGCCTTGCCCCTGCCCTGATCTGTCACCCAATTCTTCTGGCCATTTCCCAGGCGACGTTTATGGTAGTGGGGTAATGGCTGTTTTACAATCTCCAAGACTTATCATGACAAACGGAACCTGAAAATTGCGAAAGAATTCCATGACAGACAGGAAGGGAATGACGTAATAGGCAATCTTTTTGGTAATAGCTTATTCCTAGACTGGGAGACCTTTGAACAGCCCTAGACTACCATAAACGTGGATCTGAAACATTCCTCACAATGAAGTGGGTGAACAGATCAGGGGAAGGAAGCTGCTATTGCATCTTGGCGACGCCTATTCAGAACTGGGAGATTTTAAAACGGCCATTGACTATCATCAACTTCACCTTGAAATTACACGGACAGAACTGTCGCAGATCAGGGAAAGTAGTCGCGTATGCAATCTTGGCGACGCTCATCCAGTCTGGGGAGATTTTAAAACTGGCCTTAGACTATCATGACGCCAGCTGATAAATTGCAAAAGAGGTGGGGCAGAGAGACAAAGGAAGGATCTTCGTATAGTAGTCTTGGTACACCCATGCCAGGCTTGGAGATTCTCAACAGCCATTGACTCCATGAACGTCCATTTGCAATTGACGTAGGTAAAATAGTTGGGGTGACTTGTGATCGGGAGAAGGGCGGCACGCGTAGGCAAATACTGGGCAACTCCTATGACCAACTAGGAGATTTTATAAGCAGCCATAGACTCCATGAGCGACAAGCTTGAAAATGATTGTGTAAACGAATGCGTGAACAGTGATCAGGTGAAGGAAAGGTCGTTATGGCAATCTTGGAAAGCCTTTGAAAAATCTAGAGGATTTTGCAATCAGTGGCCATGACCACCTTGAGCGTCACCTGAAAACTTGCGAAAGAACTAGGCGACCGAACATCAGGGGAAGAAGCCGCGAATGGCAGTCTTGGCAACGGCCCATGGCCAAACTCGTGGATAGATTTTAAGACAGCCGTAGGGACTACCATGAACGTTTGCCTGCACAATTGCTGAAAGAATTGGGTGACAGGTCAGGGGTCAAGCAGGCGCGTTCATGGTAATCTTAGGTAACGCCCATCATAGTCTGAGGTGAGATTATTAAACACTGCCACTAGACCTACCCATGAACGCGCGACCCTAGCCATTGCGATGTAGACTGTGGAGACAGACTCTAGTGGGAAGGATCCCGCTTGATGGCAATCTTGTGGTGTCCGCCTATCAAATTTTTTTTGTCTGGGAGACATTCAAAAACAAGCGATAGACTACTATAAACGTCACCTAAATTGTGAAAGAAATGGGTGACAAATCAGGGAAGGACTGGCTTATGGCACCTTGGCAGCGCCTATTCCAGTCTAGGAGATTTTAAAAAAGCCAAAGACACATGAACTTACCCTGAAAATTGCGAGAGAATTGGGTGACCCATTGCTAGAGGAAAGCGTGTACGAAAATTCTTCGGTTCTAGTTTGCCTTGTTTAGCCAAGCTCCAGTGGCTCATTGAATATACGAGCTCGCTATTGCTTTAATTCAATAATATCAGAGATCGTCTTCAACTGAACGACGAGTGGGAAAAATAAGCTTACGTGATCAGTACCAAGAACTATACACTGCACTTTGGCGGTTGTGATATTAAAAGAAGGGAAGGTTACGGAGGCTTTGGTTTTCTGCCGAAAAAGGACGGGCACAGGGGTTTAAAAGACCTTATGGAATTAAATTATGTATTTAAAGAGAATGATGCGGAATTGACTAAGAAGACAGAACCTTTCATGAACTGTTCAATCGCCTTCCTCTAATACAATATTTATTTGGCGATTGCAGAGAAGAATTAATTCTATGGGTCTCGTCAGCAACCGGAAAAAGAGGTTTGAATTTAGAAGAAAGGAAAGTCAGTTGTGAATATGAGATCAACAGTTTTTTTTCAGTCCTCTTTGGAGAAAATTAGTGCAAACAGACAATATGCAGTGTGAAGATCCTTCACTGAATGACGAAGGATAAACGACTGACAGATAAAGATCCCCAAAAATGTGATAGACAAACGCAAGATTTGCACTCTCAAGAAAGAGCCTTGAGGACACTGTACGCCATTATCATTGATCCTATCCAAGATCTTTTGTCAGGCAGTGAACTCATATTCGTCCCAGACGGTCCACTCTGCTTGGCTCCATTTGCTGCATTTATGGGCCCAGACTACAAGTACCTTTGCGAATCTTTCAGAATTCGCGTGGCTCCATCCCTCACCAGCTTAAAAATGATTGCCGATTGTCCGGTAGGTCATCACCTCACATCGGGCGTACTTCTCGTCGGTGATCCGTGGGTGCAAGACGTGACGACGTCTTCCGCCGTTGCCATTTGCCAGAGAAGAAGTGCATATGATTAGTAGCAGTGCTTGGTAGTACGCCTCTTATTGGAATACGGCTACAAAGGATGAGGTGTTAAAACGACTCGACTCAGTTGCTTTGGTCCACTTCGCTGCACATGGCAGCATGGAAGCAGGGGAAATTGCCCTAGCCCCAAAAATGGGGACATGGATTTTATATTCTGACGATGAAAGATGTAAAGCGTGTTCAGATGCGTGCAAGGCTGGTATTGTACTCAGTTGCTGCCACAGTGCTCATGGCGAGATCAATGCAGAGGGTGTTAGTCGGCATTAGCACGAGCATTTTTAGGCGCTGGAGCTCGCTCTGTTCTGGTATCATTGTGGGCAAATTGACGACGAGGCCACTCTTGAGTTTATGAAACATTTCTATCAGCATCTTGTGGAAGGAAAAAGTGCTAGTAAAGCCCGTAAACCAAGCACTGAAATTGCATGAAAGACACCAGAGAATTTGGCGCTGTTTAATAACTGGGACGCCGTTCGTTACTCATTGGTGTGATGGATGTCCACATTGTGGACAATGTTGGGTGGGAGGCTAAATAGTTCCACCCACAATGTTCCCGAGGTTGATTTAACTTTTTTTTTTTTTCCACCCTTTAGCAGAGAAATGGGTTTCTGTAATACTCAAGTTATCACTAAAGTGAACCAAATCAACACAAAGGCACAAGTAAAGGGAGAGATTGTAAATTATGTAGCGTCTAGTATAAATATAAGTATCATGTATTCCACATTTGCAATCATGCTATGCAATTTGAATTCAGGGCAGTATTTTTTCTCTTCCGTTTGATATTGGACTCAATGCTGCTCAGCTATGCTCAAAATGTGACTTTTTTTACCTC
>JAHPZR010031128.1:0-10000 GCA_019787425.1 Platygyra sinensis
ACTGTTAAAGAGAGAAAGAAAGGAGATAAAGAAAGACAAATAGTATTAATAGAAGGTTAATTTTGAGGAGTTTGGGACACCTTAATAGTTTATGAGTAGGTGCCCCAGGCAAAAAAGCTTACCAATACTACAGGAGGACAGTAACATAAAAGAACATATTTGAAGATAACCGAAGTCAACTAAAACTATGTTTTTATTAACAGTGGTTTTTATGAACAGAACAGACCAAAACAATAATCCCTCATTAACTTGAATGTCATTATTAACTTTGTTTTGCCTGTAAAATCAAAGTATTTTTTTCTTTTGCCCTATCGCTATTAACGTAAGGATCTACGGAATAACGTTCCCAGCAAAAAAATATGACTAATCCCCACAGTTGCCAGGTAACCATTTCCTAGTCTATTTCCAGCTTATATTGCATTCCTGCTTGCGTCAAGTCTTGACAACCTAGAAAAATTAGCTGTTGAACAATGGGAGGATCTCTCCATGTCCAGTTCCCCAGATGCCAGTTGTTGTGGCAGCGGCATCGTAAAGCAAAAATTAATATAATAAATTGTGGTAAAAAGAACTCGCGATCGTCGATTACGAATGCGGTCAGTCCCTTCTGCAGTTAAAACTTGTGATTAACGTATATCAGAACTCAAACTGCGGTAACTTTCTCGGTAACCAGAAGCTTTTCGCCGTAAGATGGCATTTCTAAGATTTCTTCATCAGCCTCTTCAGGTTGTTGTTTTACACACGCCATAAGTGATGTAATCGAAGCTCCTACTATCAGTATTACGCCTGCAGTATAAAACGTGACGGTGTAAGAGCCAAGCATGTCGGTCATCAGACCTGTCAATAAGAAAGGACACAGTTCGTGAGTGAGATATCAAGTTGAGCACGAGAAGAGAAATTCCACATCTACAAGCAGCCTGGTAATATTCTGTTTATGATAAAAACATACCAATGATGACCTTTTTGACGGTTTTCCAAAGATTTCCGAAGATTCTCCAAACGTTTTCCGAAGGCCAGACAATCGGTTCCGAACATTTTCCGAAAATTTCCCGAGATTGCAGAAGTTTTCCGAAGATTACTGAGCATTTCCCAGGAAGAATCGAAGATGTTTCGATCATACAGGGACACATCTTAGTACTTTTTAAGGGATTATGAAACCGCAGCAATGGTCATTTTTTCATTTCTGAAAATACCATGCTATTTTCAAGTATGAAATAACATGTTATGTTTAAGCGCGAAATCTCACCTGGTATTACACTGGTGAAATTATTAAATTATTAAATTATTATTATTAAAAGTATATTTCATATTTGTATATCAAAAGAATATATTTTTCGACAAACGCATTCGTAACTTTGTCACGCACCGCCATTGCTCTGAAATTCAAAATGTACTGGTTTCCAGGCGGAGCAAGCTACTGAGCTGAAAAGTTCAGTGTAAAGAAATATAAATTTGCCTCCACTTATGCCTTTTATTAGATCAAGAGTTCATTGTAGAATATAATATTATTATAGCAATATATATCCCAGTTACTATTATCAGTTATGAAAATTTTCCCCTGTTCACAACTTGTAAATAAAGTATAATACAATAGCTGTGTTTGAAGTTTGAAAAATTTTATACTTAGTAAGAATTTAAGACTGAACGCAAAACTTAGGGACTGGTCAAAAAGTACAGGGGGGGGGGGGGGGGTGGGCCGGAGCATTTCAAAATGTGGTGGTCAGAAAACACATGACCCACCCCTTCCATTTGGAACAAAACGGAGTGACCCACCCCTAAATGAAGGTTGAAAATCACATGACCCACCCCCTATAAGACATGACATTTTTGGTTGCATAATCCGACAAAATAACTTTTTGTGGATGAAATTGTGGTATTATTTACGTTTTAGATTTCTTTCTTAATAATAATACAAAATCAATGAAAAATAATATTGTTTTCCATTACCCTTGCAACTTTAAGTCATGACTGTAAACTCTACTAAAGAAAACTTGACCTTTTACTTTTCACACTAGGCCTCAAGGCACGTAGAGCAGTGATCCATCTAGAAACCGGCTGTAGCCAGTCCTGGGAGTAATATAGCCAGACAACTCCCAGATCTTTGTGCATGTGTTCCGTACCCTTGGGGATAAGTAGTATGTAGACACAATATCATAGCAACTCTTCAGCCTTCGTAGCTTAATTAAAAGTATATCACCACTGTTTGCGTCATATTTTTAATAATGTAGACACAAATTTTAAACTAGCCTATAGTTTATATTGATACAATATTTTTACCTAATATCCATTTGTAGTATTATAATCATTTCAATGTTTTTATTATTATTATTATTATTATTATTATTATTATTATTATGTAAAGCGCATTAGATCATATTGTAATGTATTTTGCGCTATAGAAAAAATAAAGTTATTATTATAAGTTGGCCATTTGGTGTTCCTGAATACCAGTATGTCAACCGAGTGCAGTATTTTAAATAATTCTGCCCTGCGACTCCCTGCTCAATCCGTTAACTTTTGTACAGATTTTACAATACATAAATTGTCATCTCTATTGTACACCAGCCAAGTGTCCTTTTTCAAATACGGCTCGAAAAGTTTTTGTCCTTTGTAACAAACAATAAAAGCAAGTGACATACTTGAACACCAACCCACGGTCTGCCAAGTGCCTTACGCATAGTGTGGAGCTGCGGCTTTAAGGTGGCCGAACACAGTTTTCAAGTGCCTATGCCTAATTCACCATAACTTTTAAACTATTTATGCTTTGGCGTCCATTTTTTGCAAGAGTCAAGGTTAACCACAGAAATATTTATTATCGCATTTTGATTAGGGTGTGCGCTGTTGCCATGGCAACGGGGCTGGTTAAAAACAAGGCTTAAATAATAGTTTTTGTTTATTTAAAAAAAATCCAGTCGTTAGAATGTTTTCATATTTCGCACACTAAGAATTGATATTAAGGTCATTCCCCAGTATTGCACTGTGCATCCCTACTGCGCATAGTTTTACGCGTGATTAGCGCGCGCGCATTAGAAAATGGCGGCTTTTTCTTTACGACTGGACCTCACCGAAGAGGTAAATCGTCATTTTCTCGAAAACGACTACGGTGACCTATCATTTTTTTCTGTCGTTTTGAATTGAGTAGTAAATTTCTCTATGTAAAATAAATATGGGCCAATTCTCAGTTTTGAGAAAAAAACAATCGTCGGGAACGTGAATTTAGCAAGCAATCGTGGTGCTTTTATAAGGATTTATATGGTATAAACGAGGTGCTGTTGCTCCTAAACGAACATGGGGACCCCTCATTTTTATTTCCAAATTTAAGTTCCTATAATATAAACAATCAATTGGCAAAGTTTGAGAAAAATCTCAGTTTAGGTTCTATTTCAGTGGAATGACCTTAAATCCCTACTGTCAACATGGTTCTAATGAAATTTTGACATAGGCGATTTTCGTAATTCGCTGTTAATCGTTTTCTGTATTATTAAAAATTCCCTATGTCAAAATTCAGATTTTTTGTAATAGATCATTCACATGGTCTGTGATCTATTTTTCTGCCAAATTTCTTGAAATTCTAACGACTGGATCGTTAGAAATCGGCATGTTTCTGCTATGAATGGGCAATTCTCTTTGCTGATTTTGAAGTGCGTCGGTAAACACAACCTCAATCAAGCATGGGGCCAGATGTTTTTTTTCCTTGGCTTAAGCATTTGCATCGGACCTCCACTGGCTGGTGAGTTCTAATGAATCCCTTTGGACTTTCACGCCCAAACCATTTATTTCTTGTGACGTGGTTTCTCGGCGGTTGGTCTCACACTATCCTTCAGGTGCTGACTTTATCTATTCGATTTAATGGGATTTCCTTTTGATTGAAGGATTTTTGCTACCGAGTTTCCCCGAACTGGATATTATTTATAGCAGCATCACCCTCTTAAGCGAAAATCATTATTATAATACGTTGCAGCTTTGATATAAGTAAATGTAATAAGGTAGCATTGAGCCCCTACGAAGTTTTACTTGAGAAATTTTCTGAAGTCTGAATCTCCCTGAACTTACTCATAATAATGATGATGATGATGATGATAAAAATAGTAATAAACAGTCTTTTATGGCCTTCCATCCTAACACAGCAATTTTGCAAAACAGATTATACGAGATAAGGGACTGGTCAAAAAGTATTGGGGGGGAGGGGGGGTGGGCCGGAGCAGAGAGGGGGTGGGTCATCAGTTTTTGAACCCTTGGTAAGGGGTGGGTTGTTCGATTTTCAGCTCCCCCTTAGGGGTGGGTCATCCTGGTTTTTTTTCGCGGGGGGGGGGGAGGGGAATTGGCACACATTTGACACGGAGCGCACAGCCATATCACCCAGGCAGTGGCACCCATGGACAGCTGTTTCTGCCTTGTTAGGCCTCATCAGTATGGCATAGCCGACAGGCAGAAATAGGACTAAGGGCCCTATGTAGTCTGCCCTTTACTGCCAAGACGGATGCAAAGTACCCCAATCGTCGCCTACAGGACATAATGCCATATTAATTTTTAAAGCTGTAAACGGTATGTTACCGGGATATATAAGTGATTTGTTCGTCGTACGTAATAATGTGAAGTGCTTGAGAGGTACCAACAAGTTAGTCGTCCCACGTAAAAAAACTTCAAACTTTGGCCTAAAATCTACAGCTTTTATTGGTGCCAAAGTGTGGAATTCTTTACCGGATAAATTGCAATCAACGAAAATCCTTAAGGAATTTAAGAAGGCTGTGAGAGAACTACATTTGTAACGTACAGATTTAAATGATTCATTGTAATAATTTTAAGATTTAGGATTGTATATTTATTGATATAGTTAGATTGTTAGTTACTAATTGATCATGTATGTATGCATTTATTTTTTTTTTATTTTACTTTTCTCGGCATATTAGCATGTATTTGCTAGGGGCCTAATCAGCCTCATCAACCCGAGTTGAAATAAAGTTACTTACTTACTTACTTACCCCTTATTAAGGTGGCCGAACACAGTTTTTGCGCGTACTTTTGCTGATGCAATTCAGCACGTGCACAAGGATTTCAAAACAACAAACATGCCGTCAATAGAGCGATCATTTTATTTACTCAACACCCGCACTATCTGTGTTTTTCTCTATAATTGAACGCAGTGTATTGATGACTTCAGTATTATATTACAAAGACATGTTGGAAAAGGTAACAATGCAAAGAACCCAGCAATTTTCAGCTTTTGTTTGTTACCGAAAGAACCCAGTTAAATGCAACGCATGCGCAGTTGCTTGAAAAATTGAGACCGATTGCTTTAGCAAGGGTAATGGAAAACAATATTATTTTTCATTGATTTTGTATTATTATTAAGAAAGAAATCTAAAACGTAAATAATACCGCAATTTCATCCACAAAAAGTTATTTTGTCGGATTATGCAACCAAAAATGTCATGTCTTATAGGGGGTGGGTCGCTCCGTTTTGTTCCAAATGGAAGGGGTGGGTCATGTGTTTTCTGACCACCACATTTTGAAATGCTCCGGCCCACTCCCCCCCCCCCCCCCCCCCCTGTACTTTTTGACCAGTCCCTAAGTTTTGCGTTCAGTCTTAAATTCTTACTAAGTTTAAATTTTTCAAACTTCAAACACAGCTATTGTATTATACTTTATTTACAAGTTGTGAACAGGGGACAAATTTTCATAACTGATAATAATAACTGGGATATATATTGCTATAATAATATTGTATTCTACAATGAACTCTTGATCTAATAAAAGGCATAAGTGGAGGCAAATTTATATTTCTTTACACTGAACTTTTCAGCTCAGTAGCTTGCTCCGCCTGGAAACCAGTACATTTTGAATTTCAGAGCTATGGCGGTGCGTGACAAAGTTACGAATGCGTTTGTCGAAAAATATATTCTTTTAATATACAAATATGAAATATACTTTTAATAATAATAATTTAATAATTTAATAATTTCACCAGTGTAATACCAGGTGAGATTTCGCGCTTAAACATAACATGTTATTTCATACTTGAAAATAGCATGGTATTTTCAGAAATGAAAAAATGACCATTGCTGCGGTTTCATAATCCCTTAAAAAGTACTTAGATGTGTCCCTGTATGATCGAAACATCTTCGATTCTTCCTGGGAAATGCTCAGTAATCTTCGGAAAACTTCTGCAATCTCGGGAAATTTTCGGAAAATGTTCGGAACGGATTGTCTGGCCTTCGGAAAACGTTTGGAGAATCTTCGGAAATCTTTGGAAAACCGTCAAAAAGGTCATCATTGGTATGTTTTTATCATAAACAGAATATTACCAGGCTGCTTGTAGATGTGGAATTTCTCTTCTCGTGCTCAACTTGATATCTCACTCACGAACTGTGTCCTTTCTTATTGACAGGTCTGATGACCGACATGCTTGGCTCTTACACCGTCACGTTTTACACTGCAGGCGTAATACTGATAGTAGGAGCTTCGATTACATCACTTATGGCGTGTGTAAAACAACAACCTGAAGATGTTGAAGAAATCTTAGAAACACCATCTTACGGCGAAAAGCTTCTGGTTACCGAGAAAGTTACCGCAGTTTGAGTTCTGATATACGTTAATCACAAGTTTTAACTGCAGAAGGGACTGACCGCATTCGTAATCGACGATCGCGAGTTCTTTTTACCACAATTTATTATATTAATTTTTGCTTTACGATGCCGCTGCCACAACAACTGGCATCTGGGGAACTGGACATGGAGAGATCCTCCCATTGTTCAACAGCTAATTTTTCTAGGTTGTCAAGACTTGACGCAAGCAGGAATGCAATATAAGCTGGAAATAGACCAGGAAATGGTTACCTGGCAACTGTGGGGATTAGTCATATTTTTTTGCTGGGAACGTTATTCCGTAGATCCTTACGTTAATAGCGATAGGGCAAAAGAAAAAAAAACTTTGATTTTACAGGCAAAACAAAGTTAATAATGACATTCAAGTTAATGAGGGATTATTGTTTTGGTCTGTTCTGTTCATAAAAACCACTGTTAATAAAAACATAGTTTTAGTTGACTTCGGTTATCTTCAAATATGTTCTTTTATGTTACTGTCCTCCTGTAGTATTGGTAAGCTTTTTTGCCTGGGGCACCTACTCATAAACTATTAAGGTGTCCCAAACTCCTCAAAATTAACCTTCTATTAATACTATTTGTCTTTCTTTATCTCCTTTCTTTCTCTCTTTAACAGTATTTTTGTACCGTGTGGTTGCCGTTTTCTTTCCTTTCGTTTGAAAAAAGAAAAACTCAGTAAGGTTGGTTTGACGCGGAAGTATCCGTTTTGAGGAGCGTACAGTTTTCGGGAGCGAACTGTCAAAAAAAAAACGTTTCAGAGATTTTTTTCCACATTTCAAACAATTTTAATTTTGAGTCATTTCCAACCTATATGGTCTAACAGAAAGTAGCATCAACGAATCCTGTTTTGATTGAACTTCACTGGCTTTCAGCCAATTATCGCATTAGTTTTAAAGTTCTATCAGAGGAGGTTGGACACGCGCCAAACTGCATTATGGCAGACTGAGGTAATTTACCAATCAGGAGCGTGTATTTTCTTTCAAGCCGATTTGGAGGGAATCATTTCTCGATGAACAGGATTTCTTTGTTGGGACGGATCCAGGGGTGGTTCGATTGAGGTCCCTAAATGAGATTTAAAAATGTCGTTTCAGACGAGAACCTTTGTGGGCAAACATCACTAACAAAATATTATGTTTTATCTTCTGAAAAAAAGACTAACTTAAAAAGAGCCGAATTAGTATCTTGATGGACGGGAGTCCTTTCCTGGTTTTAAATGCCTCGCTTACTCTAATATCCGTTGAATTTAATTGCTTCCTTTTTTATTTGCCTATTTCGTAAAACAACACGTGATTCATGCTTCTGTCAAATTCTAAGTGTTGCCAAAAGTGACGGTTTTTCTATCGATAGATTTCACAAGTTTGATGCTGTAACGTAGGCAAGAGCTCAACCTCTTTGTTAATGATGCAGCTATATATATTCAGTGAGTCATGTAATCGCTCACAAAAATTTCAACTGCCAGCGGCGCACGAAAGCCCAAGGAAAACCACTTTTCTCAAAGGAGTCAGTGTTTAATTGTATGTCTGTCAGAGTTATGTCGAAAAGATAGCAGGAAATTAATCGTTTTTTTCGGACCGCTAGCACGCACGTTATTAGGGAGGTAAGCATTATTGCAAATACTAAGCGTGGTCTTTGTATAAATAGCGTAAAACAGAGATGATTTCAAAGATATTAAACAAACAACAATCATCCCTCAAAATGCTGGAAATTACGTTTCCGAGAACCTAAATAACTCTCCGATCCGGGGTGAAGGGGTGAAGCTCGCCTCAAACCCCTTAGAGGGGTCCACTTTTGAAGGACAATTCTCCGACTAAACCCTCCTTCATCAAATCATCCAGTTGCTTACAGGAAAAGAAAGGTAAGGATCTTAAGATTAAATGTGCCGCTTTTCTCGACCATTTCGTTGAATTTTCCTGCACTATTGGAATTCAATTGTACGCGAGTGCAAAATGGCACCCTCATCATTTATGAAAATGTTGGCCTGTTCATACTCTCCTAGATTTTTGGTTGATAGGCTTTACTATCGCTCTCACTCTGGATCTTCGAGATCTGTCACCATGCAATGAACTGTTGATAATCAGCCGATGTCATTCACAAACACCTATAGAGATTATCCTTACCTTAGGTAAGTCGAATTCTATCGGGAGCTTTTAAAGGGGCCGTAAAACATGCTTTATTTCATAGTTAATAGAGGGGAATGGTTATGAAACTCGACAAAGTTCTTTGTTGTATGTTTTGTTATCTTTTTTTAATCATGCACAAAACGCAGTAGTTGTTTACTACTCAACGAAGTTATCATGATGTTATCAACACTTTTCAAGCAAAACTCATTTAGACTTATTTTTAATCTTTACAATGATGATGCATAGACAAAAGACCTTGTATTTCTGAGTTCCTTTGGGAGTAAGGGCTTTTAAAAAAGAAAATGCCTGTTTTTGAGCAACAAATATATTTGCATTATTTCTAGACATTTTCAGACCGAACTACTGTATTAACTCAAATCGCACGCGAAAGGTTTATATGGTTTAAAAGCCTGCAAATTTCGATTTGATTTCCTTCTTCACGTTCAGGCTTCAAAGTATTACTAAGTTATCCACGAACACTTAACAACTTACTGGATCCGTTAATATCCAAATCTCTGGATAATGTCGATTTACATGGCTGATTATAGCTGCAAAATTTAAGGAAAGCCAGTCAGGTAGCTTCCACTTCGCCCTTCATCAGTATCACGGCGAAATAACCCTCATCCAGCCCCGGTAAGAAGTCATATATCTATCACTATTGGTGTTGTCTTAATCGATTGTTGTTTGCTCATTGGTTTGTGGTTTGAATGAACAAACTAATCGTATTGACACTTGGTGAGATGCCGGTTCATTCCGTAATCATGATCTTTATGCAGAGCAGGCTGCAGAGCATTGTAAGCCAAATCGAAGGTTTAACTTTTGTTTCAATGAAGAACAGGATGTTTTTAGTTACGCTGACGTGGAATTGGAATAATTCAAGCTTTATTCTTTACTACTTGTGAGAACGACGCCTTTGCTTAAACCTGCATTAATTTAATAATTCAATTGTTCAAAGTGTTCAAATTACGCAATAGGTCCGGGAGGAGGGTACTCCCAATAATGGCCTATACGAGGAGGCCCCACCGGAAAAGAGTAACGTACCTTTTTCAGGCGCAAGGTATATAAATGTCAGCTAAAGTCTAAGGATTTCACAAGTTGAGGTATATGAAAGAGTAGGGAAATCTGTCATTGAGGGACTTCAATTAAAATATTATGAACAAACGCACTTTTTGGCTCAGTGTATCATTTAATTTAGTAGGCACCGGCTACATGAGAATGACCAGAATAGAGATAAGACTCTCTTTTTGTCGATTTATTCATAATAAGAGCCGGTTATGAAAG
>JAHPZR010031128.1:15000-16691 GCA_019787425.1 Platygyra sinensis
TGGCCCCGGAAAATATCTAATGATGAGCGTCTGAAGCAAACCAAACAGGAGGATATTCGTACCTATGTCATCAGGAGAAGATGGAGATTGATCGGGCATGTGCTGAGGAAGGGCAATAACAACAAAACCAGAATTGCAATGCGCTGGACACCTGAAGCCAAGCGGAGCAGAGGGGCCCAAAAATAACTTGGCGCAGAACTGTAGAAAAGGGACCAAAGGAGCCGCTCAACTACAGCTGGAGCGCCATTGAAAAACTGGCTAAAGATAAGCAGCGTTGCAAAGATATCTCGTTTCTGCCCTATGTGCCACACAGGCATGATGGGCAGTAAGTAGTTAAGTAAGTATTGCCACGGTAGCTCAAGTGACAACAGACCTGCAAACGTTTCTAAGAAGCACTTTATTACAAACGAAAAATAGTGAATTATTTAAAGAGTAAAATAAAACTCTTCGTCAATAGAAATGCGCTTTTTTACCACCGTAATTCGAGCTCTTGCCTCCGAAAGATCACCTTAATTAGCGTGCTCGGGAAGCAAACATGAAATGTTAAGAGTTCCTAGCAACTCTTGTATTGGACAACGTTCTTTCCAATGTTCTTTCTTCCAATACTTTAGACGTAAAATGAACATCTGTATAAATCTTTTGCTTCAGAGCACTTAAATAAGACGAAACATTCGTCAATCACATCTTCAAAATCAAGGAAGCAAGATAGCTGCGCATCGGATGGCAAGACCAATTTTGGGTTATTCTAGTAAAACGCTATTGCCGCGGAAAAATTCCGAATTTTACTACTCATTACAGATTGCTACACCTTATTTGTTACTATATTTTAGTTCAGTTTTTTTTCTGTTCGTAAAAGCTGGCCAAACCTGCTATGATCCCACGTATCAAACCTTCAAAGTTTGGTTTCAAGTTCCGTTGAAGCAGTTTTAGGTCTAAACCAGGGGTTGGTCTAAACTTTTAGAATGTACAAACATTGTCAGCTCAGTGAAATCAATAGATTTATAGGTGAAATCTGTTCACCTAAGAGCCACCGCTGTAATTTACGTACGACAAAAGTATGAAAAAGGCGGTATAACCTCGGTGCGGCTGCGGTACAGCTACGGTTTTATTACTCGTTCTACCTGTGGTGAGACTGAATGCGTTTCAACTGAATCACAACAGGTTCGACGTTTGTACCATAGACTAAAGTAGAAAAAAATAGCCAAGACATCTCGCTTTTTTGGCTCATTAAGCAATCAAGAAAACACTAGTCAAGTATAGAACATCTCATTACGCAGAAAATCAAAAATATTCAATAAAGAACAATGAATAAAGCTAAAAACCCAAGGTGAAGATCTAACTCCTGGAATTTTCAAGACGTCCATGAAAATTGAAAATGTATACATAAAATGACAAATAAATAAAAAGACTTGTTGCCGAGTTCTCTGCTATTTGCTACGAAACCTGTCACTGATAAAAAGTTACTCTTGACACTACTTTCTTTTCTTCCTAAGACTCTGGCACTCGCTAAAGCTCTTCCTAGCTGTAGCTCTAAAAAGCACAACAGTGCTGGCGCGAAAGCTGTTTTCCAATTCATCGATCAATCTCCAGCTTGTTTTCCTACAATGACCTCTTGTCAGTCTTGCGTGACCTCAAATATTCCGCAATGAAGCCCTTCTTATTGGTTGTCAAGTCCGTTTGAAATTCTATCC
>JAHPZR010031129.1:0-5000 GCA_019787425.1 Platygyra sinensis
TACAAGTTTTGTATTAGCTTTTCACATAATAATATTGAAAATGGCACGATAAAATGTGGAAAGAAAGTAAAAAATTCCAATCTTCATTCTCCCAGCTGGAAACTTCATCCAATAGCCAAAACAATCCGTCTAAAACGCGACGCTCTGAGTGTTTGTGTTATATTTATCAAGCAAAAACCAAACTGACAATAAGACTTATAGAATTATGCAAGTTCACACACGCGCTTATGGCATACGCTAACATCACGACACAACATCCCTACGTTGAATGAAAGCCTCCAGTCTTTTACTAAGGAAAGCGTAATAAATCTAGTATTCTTTGATATCAAGTTTCAAAGGGTTAAATTCGTGCTTGAAGCCTAAAACAAGAACACTACTACCGTTGCGCAATTTACAACACCACAGTTAAAATCAAACACACGGCTGGTCGAGTTTTAATTCCGAAGCTTCGAAATGGTGGCCAAATGAAAGCAAAAGTCTTCTTTAGCAAATTCTAATATAAAGTCTTCAGGCTTTTTATAAACTTTACACCACGCGCGCCTACCAGCTAGACACATGATAGTACATCCGCGTCAGTTAAATTTCTCGCCATTACCTGTATTTTATTTCGCTCTGTCGCGAGCAGATCCTTATCCCTTCTAAAATTCAACCACGAGACGTTCGACTCACCTCAATTAGGTCCTCTTTGGAGAAGAACTCAGACACAATAACGTTTTGTAGATCAGAAACCCTTGTTAGCGACAGGTGAAGCCTTCCGCTAGCGAGTTCGTGAGCATTCTCCGGCAGGATCCTCTCAAATGATCTACGCAGTGTTCTCACAACATTGAAGCTTGGATGAAGCGGCCCCAGCGTCAAAGAGTTCGCTCGCTTGGCGAGCCTGATAACAAATTCAGCACTGTCGCTGACGTTCAAGTCTAAGAGTAAGGCTATCGCGGCAAAAGAGCCGGCACTTGCCCCACCATAACATTTTACTCTTTTCAAAAGCGCGGGAGCGTTTTCTTTCAAGCACGACACAACTCCGAGATGGTAGATTCCCAAAAATCCACACCCAGAAAACGTCAAATTTAGATCTTTAGTTTCCTCCATGACTATCGGTTGTTCTTCTGACTATTCTAAACGGTAATTTCTCGAGAAAACAAGCTAGAAAGTCAAGAAACATCCACCGACAATCATGGTGGCCGACCAGGAGAATTGAGAAATAAACATTGCTTTTCTTTTGCGTGTTCTACGCCTAGTCACCGCCCCTCACTGGCCCCTACCTTGGCGCCATGTGATTGGCTAGCGCTCCCACAATTCAATTACAACCAATCAGCGCGATGAACTTGACATAACTCGTTTACGTTAAGTTGGAAACATGTTTGAAACAGGATTTGAAAACTGGTTTCATATTTGGGTAAATAGCTACCAGATTAGTCTCTCAAAGAAATACTGTTTGTACGAGCGCACGTGAGAGAGCAGAAGATTGATTCTCGAATGTATTTTCTCCATTTGTTTTATCCGGGAAAGCGATTTTTTCAAAAGAAAACACAAGTTTGTGGTGTTTTGTCTAAATTTGAGCAACTCATTTCCGGTTCTCGTGAGTGACGTAGTTTATCCTCGTGAGTCTCGTGAGCCGTGACGTAAACGTCGAACGCCTGGCAGTTTTTAAAGAAAACTTTCACTTTACAAGAACTTTGTTG
Organism: Platygyra sinensis; assembly: GCA_019787425.1. NCBI lineage: Eukaryota > Metazoa > Cnidaria > Anthozoa > Scleractinia > Merulinidae > Platygyra > Platygyra sinensis. The sequence goes on from JAHPZR010031129.1 coordinate 1,680, forward strand.
CTTTAATTCCTGCAAGGAGAATTTTTCAACAGCAGGAGAAAAAAATTATGTTTCTTTTTGCAAAGTTCAATCATCAGGCATTTTGTGGTTTGTTTTGACTGGGTCCAATTAGATTATAAGAGGCCGTGGCACCGGAAATGCACGAAGTGCTTGTCGCCCTCCACGCGACACTAATATTTTTCAGGCTCGAGTCCTGAAACAAAGGACCGCTTTGATCAGCTAAGACCTTCCTGCTTTTAGCGAAAAGCCAGGCTCTAAGCTACAAGAAGACTTAATCGCGAGGAAGCAGAAAGTTAACGATTATTACGTAATCACGTTGGGGATTTAAGGTTTCTTTTCAAAGCTAAAACATATAAATATTCAGGAATATCGAGGCAATATCCCGGCAATATCCCGGCAATATCAGATCCCATTGAGCAATGTTCCTGGAGGCAAAACGTAGCCCTGGGCCATCAGTATAAGGTCAACATGCTGTGTAGAGGAGGATAAAATTCAGGAATCGAATTGCAAATAAAAAAAATACATCGCAGTATACTCTCCAAATCAGTTCTCAACTTAAATAAATAAAATTTCTATTTTTGCCTTGGTGAGTTATTTTGCTTCCACAGAACAAGACTTTGGGTGGAACATTATTCTCTTCAGTGTAAGGAATTTCAATGTCTGTAAAGATGAAAATGTATTGGCAGCTCGACGTGAGATTTCTCTCAGTCTGATTTTCTGTTAGATATTCCTTTCTTTTACTAGTTTTTTACTAGCTTGTGTTCTCAAAGTTATAACAAAGTATTACACGTGATGCCGGTCTGAAGCGAACATTGTTATTTTCCGGAGGTTTTTAACCCGGAGGGGTATTCTCAAATATATGCTATAGGTATGTGCCGCTGCGAAAGGTATGGCTCTCGCGCAGTTTAGTCTGGCCTAGGGCCGGTGTAGAAGTCAGAACATAGTGAGGTTTGGTCTAAAATGGGAGATAGTTGATCGTGGCCAGTGTATGAATAATTTTCTCTAGAAACAGGGTTCTTTACCCAGGGTTTGGGTTCCATTATAGAAATTTGAAACTCGGAAGCAACTGTGTGAGATATTGCTTTAGTGAATGTATGTTGAACGTCGATTGTGATAAAGTTTCAGTTCTGCATTGAAAATAGCAAGTCTCGGGAGGGGTAGGGGTTTCTGGTGTCTAGTCTTACATACAGTAGTAAAATCAAGTGATCATGGTTATGGTGTGGTGTCTCAGCGGCACACCCCTACCCGAAGTCTTACAGAGTACCCCCCGGGTCTGTAATGATATAGGATCGGATCACGGATTAATAATTTCTGGTTTCTCTAGTGTGAGTAAACACGGAAAGAATAATAATTTTAATTCACGCAAAGTTTGATTCTCCTGTTGATCCAGGAAATGAAGGTATCAATTACAAGTTAAGAATTCTCAGTTAGTTATGTAATCAGCATTATGGTCACGTTTTCTTCATTGTTGAGGCTTTTTGTGGAGATGTGGAATAAACTTACCCATCTCTTAGTGTCTACTCACACGCGCGCATCTTTTGAGCTTTTTGTAGCTGGCTTTGGAGACTGGTTGTATTAATGTTTTTTGCGCGAGAACAATCAACGGTACACACTGTTATTGGTATTTTTGATATCATAGGAAACGGGTCTGACTATTTTCAACATATGGCTGTACAAACGTTACTATATGGGAAGTGCTATGTATGGCTTTGAGTTGTGTGGCCCTTTCCACGGTTAACTGAAATACGTTCTCTCTTCGAATTTATTGTAACATAGGCTTAGGATTAAATTTTATCCATCTCCCGAACCATCTGCAAGCCGGATACTAGACATGTGCAAAATTTAATATGTCTTAACTTGTTGCGGGTACCCTGGGTGCCAAAGGTTCTTTTTTTCGTAGGGAAGCTGCGACTGTGAGCGGCGAAGCCGCGATCAGGGTATGTTATACATATACATACATAATCTTTATTTAACGTGGAACGTTATGCTAATAAAAACCTAACTAATTGGGTTGGGAACATACTTTTTATTTCTGATCATTTTGTTACGCTATATTTCGGCCATTTTTCGGTCAATTGAGTTTTTTTCAAGGCCAGCCCCTAAAGGTGGAAGGTCAAATACCGAAATCGGGAAGCTTAGGAAGATAGTTAAGCCCATTTTTTTCTGTCCATTTTCACGTATTCTTATTTGCAAGGAACAATAATAAACCTAAACTGCAGTAGACTCGCAATGTTTTTTTCTTTGTTTTCGTGTGGTTTAAGGCAGATTATATACTGTTGAGCGGATTTACAGCCAGTGACAGGGTCAGGTTAGAAGTTCTTTCATTCAGCCCTAGGGAGTCTCAATTTACGTCTCAGCAGCTGATTGCAAGTTGCTGTTCGTGAGACCTTTGTTTTCACGAAACGGTACCATTGCACTAATAAGCTACTACGGAAGCCAATACGATTATTTAAGCTGAACCTCGCCGATTTCGCTTCAATGTTGTAGTCAGTTTCTACAATTGTGAAGAAACCACTCCCCCCCGGGGGGGGGGGGGTACTTGACCAATGTTTGGGTACAGGGGTGCCGCTGAGGGTTTGAAATCCTGACCCTGTTTAGGACAAAAATACGCTAAAAACCCTACCCTGTGTAGGACAACAACCTCCATTTTAAGACCCTGTTTAGGACAAGCGACAAAATGCACACTCGCTGGTTTTATAGGAATTTACACTGTTTTAATAAGTTATTCAAATTAAAGAAATCATGCTCGATGCGTCTAAAACCAAGTTGTTGCGTCTCTACACTTGAACTAAACAAAAAGCCGCCAAGCATTAAGTTCTAAATCAGCGTGGCAAAATGCCGTCATTGCATCTATAGAATAATGAATAAGAGGAACTTATTTTTGAGGTTAATTTTATTTTGATTAAAGCACTAATAGAGCTTTTACAGAGAAGAAAATATCCCTAAACAATATATATATACCAGCGGGATCCCTCATGTCTGCGCGACACAGTAACATCTTTCTTTCATCCCGTTATCCAAGACAAAGAAACTAGACCAACCATATGTCGGTTTACTCAGTTGATATCGCGCAAATCAGAAAAAAAATGCGTCGCTTTTCTGCCGCTCGATCGCACGCTCTTTCAACTTCTCGCAGGCTCCGGGATGCAGGCCAAGAAAAGAAAGAGACTGCTCACAGTCTGGGTTAAAGTCTCTCGGGCTCGTAATACCATACCCTGTTTAGGACAGAAGCAAGTCGAATTGTATACCCTGTCTAGGACAGCGAGGCCAAAAAAACATACCCTGTCCAGCGGCACGTCCCCGTATAGCCCAAATAAGGGA
>JAHPZR010031129.1:15000-20000 GCA_019787425.1 Platygyra sinensis
CACATGTCGTTTTCGGGGGAATGCTTATTAATGGCATTTTACGGCACTTTTACTCACTATTTTATTCTAAGTTATGACATGATTTTTTGTCAGTTGTGCTAATGGTTACAGTGTCATCATTCACTTCTTTCCTTCTAGCTTCATAAGGAGCTGATTAGGATCATAATGAACATCGATCGACTTGATTTTTAAATTCTCGTCAACCTCCGCCACAGCCATTCCAAGCAATTCCAGCAATTCACCCGTCGGGGCCCTTCCTTTGTATGGGCCGGTCCAGTGTGCCCAGTGGCGCCAAGAGAAAGCTACTCGTGGGGGACCTGGGGAACAAAATAACCACAACCATTAACACTTGTGGAAACAAGTTTGCCGCTACCTCTTCCACAGGCTTTTTTCTTTTTGCGCAAATAGGAGACTGGGAGTGGGTAAGAAAGCGCGAGCGGAAGTTGGTAGTAACCGAGAGGTCGGACCTCAGGGAGCGATGGGAAAGATTCCCTAGGACCTTAGCTCCTCGCTAGTTTGTTTCATAAACTATCACTCGGGCGACTGGGGACGAGGCAATATTTGCTTGAAGATAGCTGTCCTAGAATCTTTTGCAAGCATATTGGATATGTTCAGGTAAAGAAAACACAGGTAAAGATCTGAGAGAGCAAAAATATCGCGACAAGGAGTTGCAGCAATTTTTTCGAATTCTGTCAAATTTCACTCGGAAAACGAGTTTAAGGTGAGTTTACTGAAGAGAGAAAGGACTGGAAGGTGAATCTCCCTCTCTCTCCCCAGACTCTTCCCAGTTTTAGCCGTTCAAGTATCCTGTGGAGGACGCCTGCTGAATGTAAATTGATCATTACCATCACTACAAGCGTAATGAACCACTCCATACACCTTTAGTTATTCCAAAATGGCCGCAATTTTAGTATTCTTTTGTTTACTTGGAAATTAGCCCTTGTTGCCTCGTTTAAGGGAAAATATTCTTTTGAATTTCGAGTTCAAGAACGAGGCAACAAGGGCTAGTTTGCAAGAAAACAAAAGAATACCAAAATGGTGGCCATTTTGGAATAAGGTGTATATTCCTGTCACAGCGTTTTCGCAGACGGTTCTATTCTTAGTTTGAATTTACCGCATTTGAATTTGCCCCCACAGGAACCTCAGTGAGCGATAAAAAGCACGGACTTAATTTTTAATTGACGTCTTCATTTTACCGGAAGATTAAAAAGAAAAACAACCGTACTCATGTAGACTGTAACTGACCTATTTCTTGAGTAACATGAAAAATACCATGACATAGGCTTAGTATGGGAGTTGCACGCTCCTAGGAATGGGCTCCTGTCATTACCTGAAAAGACCTCTAGTAGTTCCCATGGAAACCCCTCGCTAAAGGCAGTCCTGAACAAATTGTGCGATGATTCAAAGGTGTGAGCCTCACTGTTGTACAGCGGTTGGTTCTGCATCAGGATATTGTAGTTTCCTTCTTTGATGGCTTCATTTAACTTGAAATAACGTTGGTTGTTTGCGCGGATAGTAAATGCTTCTCTATCGACACTCTGCCAGTCCTGCAAGTGAAAAGATCCAGCAACAGACTTAGAGGAGTGGGAGCTGTCATTTCAAGGGTGACACTGAAATTTCATTTTACAAACTGCAAACTTCGAATCAAAATCGAAACAGTCTGGCTTAGCATTGAGTAATAATTTTTAAAAGCAACTAATTGTTTTGGTATCAAAAATTGGCAAATTTCTGACTCTTCTCGAATTTCACGTAGATGGTCGCTATTTCTGGCTAGCTACAGTCATGTAGTATAACCATGTATTTCTTCAGCCTTTTGTTCATGTAGTATTACAGGAACGCGGAATACAGGCATAATTTTCCATGATACAATAAACAGATACAAAGAACTTTAGTCATTGAGGTTTTATATAGTTGCCGGAACGTTACCAGTATTATTCATTACATTTCCAATGTTTCCTCGCAATTAGAAATCTCTTTTACATAATCTAATTGTTAATTAGATCTTGATGCACTGGCCCGCCTTTTGACTAGCACTAGCTATCCGCGGGCCAATCAATATGTTAAAATGTAAATTTAACAGAAATAAAGATTGATGTTGTTGTTGTTGTTGTTGCCGGTGATGTAAAGATCTGTTTTTTCCTTATCAGTTATGTCGTACTTATTGCTGCGGAGCGAGCGTAGCTAACGTAGCAGCAGTTCATAATCTATATATAAAAGAAAAGTAGGAAAATTTGAGATTTGGCTGTGGGTTTTAGCCTCGCTTTCAGCGGACCACAATGCTCTGCGCTGTGGAAGAGCCTCGCTTTCAGCGAACCAGAATGCACTGCGAGAAGTTAATGTTTAGCGAAGCAGCGTCCAGTCCTCTCTCTTGCCACAAGCAAAAATTCTTCAGGCGTGACATACAATTGTAGAATAATTATAGCCGGAAATATGATCTATGTGTATAAACCTTACAAATATTCGTACGTTTCGCATGGAATATAGAAATCTAGTTAGTGCTTTCGGTCTTAAAACTTGTAAGAACGCGTATGAACACTAGTTCCTTTCAGCAACAAGATAAGCACGGGATTCTGCTCTGATTAGTTCCTATTTCGCCAGGATTTACGTAAGTGTTCACCCATATCTGTAAAATTGCGGTTATCAGTGTCATAATTAAGTTGTTTATAGCAAAGGAAACTCTTCTTACCCTCTGTATTTTGTAACATATATAAGTTAGCTATCATTGTGTATATAGGAATCTTGATTCAAGCAATAAAGTAGATTCAGTTGATTATACAGAAGTGGTGTGTTCTTTCCGTGAGTGAGTTTGCGATAAACCCTGTATGAACCTTTGTTGTTAAAGTATCCATGCAAATATCTGGACTAAGTGTCATGTGGAATATAGAAAACTAGTTCATGCTTTCCGTCTTGAAACTTCCTTTCAACAACAAGATAAGCAGGGGATTCTGCTCTGCTGATTAGTTTCTCTCTGAGTTCGGCACGATTTATGCAAGTGTTCATTCATATCTGTACAATTGCAGTTATTTCAGGGACCTCAACCAAACAAAACAACTTGACCGCAAACATTTCTACACAAGCTCTATACAATCCCCACTTCAGTTTGCAAACAACATCCCAATTTCCGCAGCACTTTCATAGCCCTGGCTACACTAGTTAACATCATAAACCAGCTGGCATCAAAACTTGACGAGAACAAAAAATACCTCAATTCGAGTTTTATGCGAAGCTTCCATTTCCCAGGTTTTGACCAAATCTTCCACAATCTTCTCTAGTGAACCTTCCTTGTGTGTTCGTGTTCTTCCCTCTAAGTAGGCTTTATTAACCTTTGTATAGTCAGGTTTTCCTTCACGCCACTGAATCCCCGGCTCGTCCATGTACTGCCTATACGGACATTCGCTTGTGCTATCCACCATAGCTGAAGAAAACGTTAATACCACTATCAGTGCCTCGCAGTGAACGCTACCAAATATTTCAGAGCTTTTCTGTGCCGTTTACAATGTTCAGAAGGCGTTCCGGGAATGAAGGATGTGGTAAGCACATTAGCAACAGATGAGTGAGTTTTTGTCCAGCTCACGACCTGATTGGTCGCGGTAACAAATCGTAGTATACCTCCTGAGTATACGTATAATGGTTTAGTTTAATTTTCGGTCAAAAATTATCATACAAATACACTGTAGTTACAAAGAGAGTGTTTTACGAGCATCACTCAACTCACAGGGGAGCCGAACATTGTATCATCAATAACCATCATTTATATTCATGTAAAAGAATGTGCACGGTTATTTACCTGAGTTCCTGTATTTTTCTGAGCAGTCAGTTAGAAGGAATTTGACTAAAAGCGAAGGCGGTTTACAACCGAGGGAAGAGTTGCTCCCTTACATGGGCTAATAGATACGTGCGGCCCCAAAGGGTTTATAGTGAATTTGGTCCTTTTGGTCTTAAATAGCGTATTGTTTCAGCACTCTATTTTTAAATCGGATATTTGTTTTTTTTAGAAGAAGCCACTTAAGACCATAAACCATAACAAAGACCATAAACAAAAGCCCTTCATAAATTATGTTTAGGGTAACTGTACCAGCCAGTGGAACGATCATTAATAGGGTATCGAACCTCTCGCTAGGTCATGAATGAGGTAGCAAAAATCGCAAATTTTGGTCATAAATAGGGTTTTGGGAAGGGGGCTGCACAACTCCACCCAACTTTTCTGGGAGTAAAAAACCCTTCCCTCGAGTGTTTACATTTTAAATATCATCTTGCCTGACGCTTTGTAAATATTCTAGAGAACCAGAGAACCAGGAACAGAGATAAACAACAGTACGTTTTAAGTTATACCAATTCTTTATGTCATTTCTTTACAATACTTATATTCTTTGAGCATGTCGTGGACTCGTTCATGATTTCGATTTGGATTTCTTTTTATAGAGTGTGTGCACGATCGAGACGTCATCAAATTCTCATATCCAAAACTAAAGAGCCACTTAAGGTTTTGTCCTCATCAGGCATGTGAGGTACTAAGTTTTTTATCTGTTTACAACTTTCCAACTCAAAAGCGTCCTTCGTTTGGAAACCAACGCATTTTGAATTTCGAAGTTATGGTGCTAGTGTGTGACACCGCAAAGCTGAGACCGCGTTTGTCAAAAATACACTTATCCCGTGACTTTTAGCCATTTTAGGAGTTTAATTGTTAGGAAAAGTGCTTGTGTAAAATGTGTTTTGACTCAGTTCAGATAATCAGTTGACTAGATAGCCAAAGTGAGTTCCAGTTGTTCACACTATTTTCCTGCCGCCATATTGGAGGACTAAGGAGGTTCATCAACATGGCAGCTCCATACTAGGCTCTATAATTTTGCGCGAAAGATTTTGACGAATATCTCAGCTTTGGGACAACACACACACCTTAAACTTGGAGAAATGTCTTCTTTATTTATCGTCTATAATATCACAATTTCTTGACTTTATCCATTGAATGGTTTTTTGATCAAGATGTTTTTGATTTATTG
>JAHPZR010031129.1:25000-30000 GCA_019787425.1 Platygyra sinensis
AATTGTTCGGAACAGCAGTGTTATGTTCTTTGGAATAATGCCTGTAAATAGATGATGCCTTTTGACGGTGTCCCTCAACGCATGTGTGAAGCTGGCCCTTTGTGTACCCGACATAACTTGCATCGCACAGGTCACACTTGAATAAATAAACAACGCATTGCTGGGTTACGATGTTAGGCTTAGGCTCACGCCGGCTTAGATCTTGTTTAAGCTTGCGACTAGTAACACGGCACGAAGAAACGTCTTTGTCAAAGGTGTTGGTAAAGGCACGTGAAAGGCCACATTTGATTACCTTAAGACATAATTTGACGCGCGTCAAAGTTTAACTTTGACTACACTTTTAACAGCGGTCATAGATTCTAAACGCCGCTTATGTCTTACCTTTGACCCCTGCTTTGACGCTTGTTAAAGGTAATATTTGACGCCCCTTTGCCTTTAAGGTGAAGTCAAAGGTGTAGGAAAATACACCTGTGCATCGAGTCAAAAGTGGTTCAAAGATATTGTCAAGTATGCCTGAGCATTGAGTCAAAGGTTTAGCAAAGGTAGCGCGCGAGAGCAAGCGCTTCTCTCGCCCGCACCTTGCGCGTGTTGAGCTTGACATTCGCGTGTCGAGCTTCGCGCTCGCTTTGTGCAATGTGAACTTCGCAGCTTGCACGTAAACTCTACGCGCCTTCCAAAAATAGGTAAATAATCCTTCTGCTCTACAGGCTAGGCAAAAGAAGTCGACTCTCATTTAATATCAGCCAAAAGAGTCGGCAATATGTCTGCTTTTCCTCGGCCGGCTGCTCTCTTCAGTTATGTATATGGCAATGGAGATGAAATTCGTGTTACCTAAATTTCAGTGTTATTTTTTTAATCACACGCAACAGAAAACGTTGTCAACAAATTTAAAAGCGTGATGTCATTAAAAGATTTGCAGAAACTTTTACAATATAAATGTATAAAACTTCGTAAAACGATTTGGTTGTTACTCCGGCTTAGGTAAAATGTTACACGACAATTGAAATACAGTAGTTCAAAGTAATCAAGCAACTACCAAAACTAAAATACTTACTTACTTACTTAGGCCTTGAACCCCTGGAGGGGCATAGCCATCCACAACAGTCCACCAGCGTCCACGGTCCTGCGCGATTCGCTCCAACTCTCTCCAGGTGCAGCCGGTCTGCTTGGCGTCCGCCTCCAGGTCTCTTCTCCAGGTGTTGCCGTGCGCTTCCCACCCTATCAGAGCTTTCTGTGCTGTTCTTGAAAGCATGATTGCTACGCCTTCCGTGTGCGCTGCGTTCTCTTCTTCGTGTCCTGAGTACAACAAGAGTTCGCCGCTAGCCAGTCTTTTTTGTCCGGCCTGTAGCCACCTCGTTTCACTCAGTCCTAGCAGGGTGATGTTATATCGGCGCATCTCTGCTGACACCTGTGCTGCCTTCCCTGCTTCGTACATGGTCCTGACGTTCCATGTAGCGATGGTAGTGGTCTTCTTGGTCGATAGAAGGGTTGTCGGCACTGAAGCGTCCTTTCGGCTTTGGCCCCCGCACGTCATACTTCCTGCAGGAGCAGGACCTTCCTCTCCCAGAACTGGAGTTTGTTGGGCTGTTGTGAATGCTTCTGTAGCAAAAAGTTTTTTTCCGGGGTGAGGGTGCTGACCCCACGCCCAACCTTCCCGGAAGGACCGGGTTTCTTGTTCGAAGTTGTCCCTCTCCTAGATGAATTGCCTGCCTGAGCTAACGAGTTCCATCTACCCGGGCATCTAGTGCCAGAAACCCTAATGGGTGAGGTGCTCTTAGTCCGGCCTCTACCCGTCGACCAGTCCGGCATGGGTGGCCCTACCAGGAGACAAATCTCCCGCCGGCATAGCTCTTGGGGTCACTGAGGCACGCAAGCTTCCCAACCAACGACAAGGTTGCACTTCCCCTGGGAAAACTAAAAACTAAAATGGTGATCATTAAATCTCTGCACAGATGTCAAGTTATCCAAAACTTCCTGAGTTGTTTGTGCAGTTTGAAAGCTGATGTGAGAGGTCTCAAACCATTATCACGCCGCATTCGATTTCAAAAAAGTTACTAATTGAACTAATCTTTAAACAGTGGTTCACTGTAAGATACACACGTCTTCTCGAGTTTGAGAATAATTTCGATTTCTTTCATTTTGCACCTCTTCATTGCTATTAGGAAAAGTGCTTGGGTAAAATGTCTTTTGGTTCAGTTCAGGTAATCAGTTGACAGTTGTAAATGTAAAATTTGTAAAAGAAAACAGACAAAAACCCCCTAAATACAATTTCTACAAGTCCCCTGGTTTACGGAAAATTTTTCACGGACAATTACTATCCATCCGGATATTTTCCTCCGTCAGACAAGCACTATTTAAACAATAGAGTGTTTCTGTCGAGGAACTATCGGCTGATAGTTGCCCCGCAGAAATTTGATGTTCTTAAAACAAATATGCTAGTTTTAAGAACATCAAGTTTCCAAGGGGCAACTATCAGACCGATAGTTTCGAGACATAAACACTCTATTTTCTTCATTGTTCACCTCTAAATTTTTTTTCCGCGCGCTAGTTCAAAAATCATGCAATTGGACTCCAATTGAATTATTTTCAACTTTTTGAGATGAAAGCCGTGAAAGCGAAATGAAATATTTGAAAAAAAAAAACCAAACAAAATCTGCTTCATACAATTTTTATAGTTTATTTTCTACAAACCCGTATTTTCACGGACGAGTACTATCCATCCGGGTATTAAACATCAGTGTGCAGTGGGGGTCGTCTACGAAATAACGACGTTTATTTCCTTTTTTCCAAAGTTTTGGAGGAATATTTTGATGCAAATGAGAAGACTGTTAAAAAGAAGATCATTTACGGTTTCTTCAGATTGTTGAAAGTGCACTCGACTGCAATGCCAAATGACAATTCAGTTTAATAATAATAAATTGAAAAATAATTGATAAACCAATTCTATTTATTTAAACAATAAGCTTATTCGCTCTCAATTTCTATTAAACAATTAGATTATGAGCTCGAGATTTCTATCGCGCATAGAAATCGAGAGCAAATAATCTAATTGTTTTAGTTAAAATCTACTAGTCGTTCAAAACTTTATCTAAATCTTTCACAAAATACTTTGAAAACGCCAAGAAACAGCCGTCATTTGTTACTGAACAAGGGTACACTGCTACGCTACCCACTATCCATCACAGAATAGATAGTGAGTAGCGTAGTCAATCAGAGAACGGCATTCGTGATAGAACGCTAGTAGATTTATGCTAAGAGGTGATAGTCTATTCGGCCTTCGGTCTCATCAACTATCACCCCATAAAAATGTCGAGCTTATAGTCTTATTTTTAATTAAGAGTTATTTTTAATACAGAGAAAGCAGCAAGGAAAGAAAACCAGACTCAGTAAATGCTGTATAAGAGTATTGTTTCCAGGTGAATGTTGTACGTTCTAACTGAGCCATGATGTCTTGTTGTCAGTTCTGCTAATGGCTACAGTGTCATCATTTACTTCTTTCCTTCTAGCTTCACAAGGAGCTGATTAGGATCATAATGAACATCGATCGACTTGATTTTAAATTCTCGTCAACCTCCGCCACAGCCATTCCAAGCAATTCCAGCAATTCACCCGTCGGGGCCCTTCCTTTGTAGGGACCGGTCCAGTGTGCCCAGTGGCGCCAAGAGAAAGCTACTCGTGGAGGTCCTAGGGAATAAAATAGCCAGAACTTTCAACACTTGCGGAGACACCCTTGCCGCTGGCTCTTTCAAAGGCTTTTCTTACTTTTCTTCTTGCGAGAGACTGGGAAAAAGGAAGAAAGCGGGAGCTGGTAGTACGTGAGGGGCCGGAGCGCGGAGAGCGATGGGAAGGATTCCTTGGGCCCCTCCTCGATAGTTTGCTTTATTAACTATCGTGCGGGCGACTGGGGATGAGACAGCATTTGCCGTGCAGATAGATGTCATAAAATCTTTTGCAAGCACTTTGGATTTGTTCAGGTGAACTTAAAAAGAAAACCCAGGTAAATAAGATCTGAGAGAGCAAAAATATCAGGACGAGGAGCTGCGACAAGTTTTTCGAATTCTGTCAAATTTGATCACTCCGAAAACGAGTTAAGGTGAGTTTATACAAGAGAAAAAGGACTGGGAGCTGAATCTCCGTCTCTCTCCCCAGACTCTTCCCAGATTCAGCCATTCAAGTATCCTGACGGAAGGACACTTGCTGAATGTAAATTAATCATTACCTGAAAAGACCTCCAGCAGTTCCCATGGAAACCCCTCGCTGAACGCAGACCTGAACAAATTGTGCGATGACTCAAAAGTGTGTGCCTCACTGTTGTACAGCGGTTGATTCTGCATCAGGATATTGTAGTTTCCTTCTTTGATGGCTTCATTTAACTTGAAATAACGTTGATTGTTGGCGCGGATAGTAAATGCTTCTCTATCGACACTCTGCCAGTCCTGCAAGTGAAGAACAGAGCAACAGAATTATAGCATTGGGAGCTGTTGTTTTATTGGCGACACCATGGAAATTCCGTTTTACAAGCTACAAAATGAGAATCAAACTTATTACTCACAGCATCTGAATAAGCAGTGGCCATCATTAACAAATGAGATTAACTTTCGTTAGCTAGAGCTCATTTGTATTGATTGACGCAGACTAGAATTTTAAAATCCCCGAAAATTAAAACTATGGGCGGGAGAAGGGGGGATACTCTCTTGTACATGCTAGATGAGTATGTACAGCCCCAAATGGTATGCTTTAATTCTGAGATGTTTTGGTCTGTAAAAGCCGGGCCGGTATAGATTGTGTTTCACTCTGGCTTGGCATTGGGTATTTTGTTTACAAAGACTGAACTATCTTTTTTTTTGCAACAGCAGGGGCAAATTTATAGCCTTTCTCCATTTGTACGTGGGTGGTCGCTATCTGCGGCTGTGTACTAATTCACTCTCAGTATAGAGTTCTGAAATGTAAAATCTAGTTTTGGCCAAGGTGGGAAATATAGTATGGAAAATCACAAATTT
>JAHPZR010031129.1:35000-112500 GCA_019787425.1 Platygyra sinensis
TAAAGAAATTATGAGAATTGTTTGGGTATTGAGCTTTCTATAAGCACGATTAAGACAAGTACGAAATCGAATATTTCATATAAACAAACAATTATTTTGTCAAAGGTTTGTTAATGTTATAAAGAAATTATGACAATTTTTTGGGTATTGAGCTTTCTATAAGCACAATCAGGACAAGCTCGAAATCGAATATTTCATGTAAACAATTACTTTTACAAAGGTTTGTTTATGTTATAAAGAAATGAAGAGAGTTTTCTGGATATTGAGCTTACTATAAGCACGATCAGCACAAGTTCGAAAGCGAATATTTCATGTAAACAAATACTTATTTTTAAATGTTGTTAGTGTTATAAAGAAATAACAATTTTTGGGATATTGAGCTTTCTATCCGCCGCAACAGGACAGGTTTGAAATCGAATATTTCATGAAACAAACTCTTATTTTTAATAAAGTTTGTTACTGTTATAACAAAAATACACAATTCAAAGAATATTTTAATATAATTATAAGTTGATTGGCACAATAAAGATTAAAATTACGTACCAGTCAAATCGAAGCTTAAACTCCCCCCTCCCCCCCCCCCACCAGCATTTGAATTTTTGGAAAATTTTTGTTCAGATTCTCCCCTCACTGGGCCAAAAAGCTGTTCAAATGCCCCCACCCCCGGGAAAATTACCAGATTACTGTTTTAACTTTTCAGTAGTTTCTATTATGCTTCTGCGACTGTGCATGTTAACATGGTTTATTAGACAGCACACATTTATATGTTATAGATATAACTCGTTCTTAAACACCTTCAAATACGGAACACAGCTTGTGTAGACCTTTGGTTTTCAACCACTCCACCACAAATACGCAAACGTTTCCTTTGAATTCATCAAACTTCGGTCTCCGCCATCTCCACCACGATTTATCAACCCACGTAGAATTAGCGCAACTCATAACATGAAATCAAGGCTAGCGATCACATTCCCCACCCCCTATGAGTGGTGATCAAATGCCCTCCCTCCTTGGTAGGAAGAGGCGTCAAATGCCCGGGGTATGCTCGAGGGGGGGGGGGATGTTTAAGCTTCGATTTGACTGGTACATTACTTACATCTAAGCAGGTGTTCAAACTGTCTCTGAACGTAAAATAAGTCAATATTAGCCTTCACAGAAGGGGGAGGAAAGAGTACGAAGATTAACTATGGAATCCGGTGTCCCACTGGGCCCCGGTAAGTTCCACGTAGTGGTTCTAGTTCTTGTTAACATTATAAACCTGGCAAGAAAAAAATATACCCCTATTCGGGTTTTATGCGAAGCTTCCATTTCCCAGGTTTTGACCAAATCTTCCACAATCTTCTCTAGTGAACCTTCCTTGTGTGTTCGTGTTCTTCCCTCTAAGTAGGCTTTATTAACCTTTGTATAGTCAGGTTTTCCTTCACGCCACTGAATACCCGGCTCGTCCATGTACTGCCTGTAAGGACATCCGCTTGTGCTATCCGCCATAGCTGAATTAAGAAAACGATGATAGCCCTATCAGTGTCTCGCAGTGAACGCTAGCAAATATTTCAGAACTTTTCCGTGCCGCTTACGAAGTTAAGAAGGCAGGAAGTAGTAATTCATTAGCAACAGTTGGTTGAGTTTTGGCCAGCTCTCGACCTGATTGGCAGCACTAACAGACATGTCAAATTTTTCAGACATCGATAAAAACCGACCTGATGACCGAAAAAAAAAATGTCGGTCAAAAATTATCATATAAGTGTATTGCAGAATGGTCGAACCGAGGAGTATTTGAGTGATCGTCCGGGTGAGTATTTAGTAACTTATGCTCAGTTGCTTTAGGTGCTCAGCCTTTGGGATAATTAATAGTAGGCACTAAAGACTTTCAAAACAGCAGATTTAATTATTTAAGACGCTTTTTGACAAAAAAAAATCCATTTTTTTTGGATTTCCGGATGTGCGTACGTGCCTTGTATGGTCGCTAGGCTGTTGTCCGTTAGTTTGATAGGCAAGCAAGTGAGTCAGCTGCCTCTTGCTTCTGTAAAATGCGTACGCCCACTTCATCAGCGTCGCCACTCATTGCGCGCCTAATATAAATAGGGAAAGTTGAAGAAAGTTCTCGATTTCTTTTCGCATAGGGAGCTTAGCAACGACGACGGCGACGCTCTTATTTCCCTCTCGTAAACAAGCAAGGCCATTTTTTAACGGTCCATGCCATTGTTGGTAACCAAACCTTTCAGAATGGACGATACTATATCTGCGTTAGTGTAGGCTTGGACAAGATAGAAACTGGTTAAAATTTGTTTATGAAGTTACAAAATGCACTCACCAATTATTCTCTTGTTCATATTCACACTGGTTTGTTTGCGGTTAGCCTTTATTTGTTGTTCGGGGCAGCTCTATCATGAATATTTAAGAAAGTCACGTTTTATAATTATTTTTTGCGGAAAATTGGCGGTTCAACCTGGTAGTGTAGTGGTATTAAAGGGATATTAAGGCGGGGATCCACATGAAAGCCGCAGTTTGGCTGGGTATTATATCTCGTTTACGTTTCAAGCAATCAAGAATCTCTATGCTCATTTCACATATCTATGTTTTGGGTCGTTTTGTAAATTTTTGGTGATTTTTAGGTATATTTGGAGATAAATAGTTTTTCTCAAAGGATTAGCAACATTTATGGAAATAGGAAATTTTGAACATTTGGTGTTGTTTTAAAATTAGAGTTTGAAGTTAAAAATTGGTAGATACACTCCAAACAGTTGCCCAACAACCTGGGGTGTCATTGTGCGGTCGGGCAACTGTCTGGTGGTGTTCCATAACCCTTTTTTCCCCCCTTTCAACCTCTCTTTAAACTTACCAAAATTTCACTTGAATTCATGTGTACCCCCGCCTTAAGAAACAGAGGTTCGTGGTTCGATATTGGGTGGTTATTTACATACTTTCCTTTTTCTTTAATGTATTGGAGAAAAATTTGCTGATATAGTTCAAAAATTTGTGTCGCGAAAATGGCATCGGTTGTTTACGAAAGAGAAAACTGCGACGGCGACGGTTTGTGAGAAATATATTTACATTTTACCTTCGAATGTCACAACTGCGTAGATCTTTAAAGTTCCCTATATCAGCAGCCGAAGTATGAGGCTGAAGACGGTAGCTTACCACTTATTTAGACCTTTGACGCACCCGTCTTGGATTTTTTTGCGACGCTCTCTCTACTTTTCATTCCAGTTTGCTTTTCAGTGTCAATAGGGAATTTTGGCAGATCACGACAACGACGCCACAGAAAAGCAAAAAGTTTAATGAGCAAAACAATGGTCCTGCACGTGGATTTTGAAGTTTTGTACTTTTCCAATCCGTTATCTGCAAAACAACAACGTGAATTGATCAAGTTCTACGTATTTGGAGAACCACTGAATGGCTAATTTTTCGTATCTTCCTTTGGAATTGAGTGCTGTCATTGCATATTAGCCAGAGCATGCTTTTAATTCCGCCAGGCGCACTAAAACACAGTTGTGTCATTCGAAGAGAAATAAATAAAAGAAACTACAAATTCATTTCTTACAAGGCGTCGTCCTCAGCGTCACCGTCGTCATTGCTAAAACTCCCTAATGGTCACAAATGACACTTTATGTATGCTGTTGTAGTAACTGCGTTTGGACTGACCGGCTAAACTTCAGAATACCCTGCAACTAATTTGCATATGACTCAATTCTTCTTATTTCTGTTTTCGACTGACCTGACTTTAGCGATGTCGATGCTAGAATATTCGATCGCGAGTAATCCGGGGCTACCGTCTAATTCCTTCAAAGAAAATTTAGAATGCCGAACGAGTGAATAACTTTTAGACCGTATGCATATGACGTCATGGCAGCCATATAGGCCACTTGCACTAAGAGGTCATGTGACATCGTTTTTATGAAAATGAAAGTTACATGATTTTGCATCCGAAACACTATTAGTGGGTCATCTCTTAAACATAATAATAGTGATTTGGTTTTTCAAACCCGCACCATTTGCTCAGAAGGAGAAAGTCCGTAGCTGATCACGTGACCAAAAATTGATTTTTTAAATTATGAATTACCGTTTTCTGGTACTAATTTTGCACTTAAACTTCAAGGAAAATGTTGAAAAGATGATGTGGTAACGTATATAGCACATCTGAACGTAACTATGAAAGATTTAACAAGACATAAGCATAAAGTAGTTTTGCCCGCCATGGTGGAGGGCAAGAGTATGCCCTCCAACATGGCGGCCAATACAAATCATACTACTTTGTTGAAAAATCAAAGTACTATAAAATATCTCCCTTTTCAAATTTCGGGTGTAAGATAATTTTTATGTGTTCTGTAAATTTTTGACATCGACAAGATTACAACTCACTGTTTAAGGGAAGCATTAGTGACGTGACCTCTTAGTGCAAGAGGCCTATTGGTGTGCCAAAACAATGAAACGGCTTCTATGTTGTTGTACCAAACCAATGTTGAAGTTGAACTCTTTTCTTATTAAACATTTTCTTTTGTTCCATAAGTTTGCATGGTTGCTAGACACGTGAGTGCACAAGCTCAAAATCACAACGACTGTCCAAAACGGTGAAATGTGATTGGCCATTACAGGGCCATTGCCAGATAAAGCGGGCAAGTGCGGTCTTGATTGACACCAATCAAGAGACTATCAGGTGAGAGAACACATCCCCGTGCCCTATGATAATCTTCGCGTCACGCTGTGAAAGTTATTTTTAGTCTCGCTCCCATGATCACGCAAGCAATGGCCAACGGTCATCAGGTCGTGTCCATCTGAATAAGAAATTGGAAATTTAGCGGGTTACTAGTGAGAGAAAAAAATGTCTGTTTTAAACTGCCGCACTGTTAGCATTGGAAATCATTTTCAGAGCTGCGCAGGAAAATTATACGTGCTTCTCGAAAGCCGTAAAATAGAATTCGTGTCATGAATGATGAATGATTAACATAAAGTGCCAAGACTCGAATTTCTAACCTGTTTGAAAGTCGTTTCTCGAAAAGTGTCGAACGGATTGAAGCGAAAAGCATCTCTTTCGAGAGGCATTTAAAACCACAAGACAGCTAAAATATTTGTTTCGCGTTTGTTAGAACTTTCGCTCCAAAAATACCGGTGCAAATGTTTGTATATTTAATTTCGGAAGTGCTGTGTAATATTTACCGGACTTTCTGCAACGTTTGGATCAAGAGAGGTCTCTTTGAAGAGCACTGTTTCCAAAGCGCCAGGCAGGAAAATTATCTTCGATGTGTTAAACCTAAGTTTACTTCGAAAAAAATAAGTCTTGATTTGTCTCCACGACTAATTCCCAAGACGCGCCTTGCCGTGGCTGCTGACAAGAATTGTATTCCAATATGAACAAGCACGAAAGTCGTTTCTCGAAAAGTACTGAACGGATTAAATCAAAAAACATATCTTTCGAAAGGTTATTCAAAGCGCAGGGCAGCTAAATATTTGTTTCCCGTTTGTTAGAACTTTCGCTCCGAAAATCCCGATGTTAATTTTGGCATATTTAATTTCGAAATTGCTGTGTAATATTTACCAGAGTTTGGGTTTCACGACGAAAAAACTGCCTCTCTGGAACAACCACATCGTTTTTGATCGAGAGAGACCTATTTGGAAAGCCTTTTGAAAGTGCTTGGCAGGAAAATTATCTTCTATATGTTTATCCTAGGTTTACTTCGGAAATTATTAGTCTTGTCAGTCTAGCCCTCTGCATGACTGGTTCACATTAGGCGCTGCTGACAAGAATTGCATTCTTATCACGCTCTCAAGTCGTTCCTAGAAAAGTACTGAGCGGCCTAAAGCGAGAAAAATATCTCGTTTGAAAGCTCTTTAGAAAGCGCCAGAAAGTTAGAATTATTCTTCCTCTGACCTTACGAAATGCGCTTCGAAAATCCCGGCAAAAGGTTTTTGCATATTTGATCAGCTGCTAAAATTAACAGCAATGTTGTTATGTCATTTAAATTGGCCAATCAGGTGTCTTTCCTAAAATAGCCTCGCAGTTTGACTACGCGCTAAAATTAGATTGAAAAAGATTATCATAGGAAGAGGCCCATGTATGGGGGATGTGTTCTCTCACCCTCATAGTCTCTTGCACCAATAGAAATCGTAATACTATCACACGCACCACGAATTTACCGCGGGTCAGCTTGAAGTCTCACGTGTCTTCCGAAAATCTCTTTATCTGCTGGCTTTTGGTCATAAAGTTTCCGATATTCGTCCTCCTATTTTTCCTTCGTTTTTTTTTCTTTCTTCTTTCCAAACAAAAAGGCTAGGGGGCGAAAGTAGCTCTCGTCTTTAGCCTCTTCCAGGAGCTCCTGCCTCTTCGAAAACCCCCTATCGAGGACACCGTATTTCTCGACGGTATTCAACTCAAAACTGCCGTTTAATTTTTCATAGATGACTAAACAGTTCTTCAATATCGGTGTTACCATTTTCACCCGCCTCACAAGGTCGATGGAGAAGGATTTTTCACACAAATACCACCTTTGTAAACTGTGGGCGTCGGATAAGAAATCAAATTACCGCACATAAGCAGAAGGATGTCAAATTCTATTTTAATGTCTGCTTAGCGGGCTCTTGCTACTCTGAGCTAGAACCTAATGTATTGCTGCTTAGAACTAGTATACCTAAGCAAAATCAGGTAGTGAATGCTGCCCTTTTCCGGCGTTTTAAATGTATATTACTCTACGTAGTATCTGCCTTTAATAAACTCTAGAGAAGAGGTCTGTTTGTTTTTCTGTTGTACAGCAACCAATATTGCTAGTCTTTGATTGCACATACAGACTGACATAGTCGAGGCAGATAGGAGGGAATTGTAACCTTTTCCTTACCCGGGCGGGGCGCCGGGGGAATAGGCCGCCGAAAAAAGGTCAAATCCCCGGGGCTATGCCCGGGGGGATGGTAACAGGTGGAATTGAATCACGCATTACCGGGAAAGCCTGGTTCTCATATCCCGCCGGTTACAACTGTCAACGGTCGGCCATCTGCTCCAGAGGGTCCCGGCACATCACCGACGTACTCAAATTTGCGCAAATACAAATTGAACTGGAGCAATTTCAACTATTCCACCTATAAATACGGATCGAATCTTACTGGAGTACTTTGCGCCCGCAGATGATGTGGGACAGATTATGATGATAACTGTTCACATATGCCGTAACGATGTCTCAGGTATGTCGGTGGCGTATGAGAGCCAGGCTTACTCCTTGGTAGGTGGATGGGTGTCTGAGACACAAGCTATGCATTTTTAGTGCAAGTGTTTTTTGCATTCAATTAAATATGTTTTGGTTGATTTTCGACAAAAACATTTTAACCCTCTTTACCGCTCACTGAGGAATTTTTGTTTGAAACTGCACAACCTTTGAAGAGTTTTTAGGCGCCTAAAGCGTACACTAAAACGAACGAAGGCACTTGACGTTTTCATCGAAAGCGCGTACATTTGACTGAAGATTGCCAGATCGAAGACATTTGACAATGGAGCAGTATTGAAACGGAGGCGTCGAAAAAACGCTTGCGTCATTCACATCACGTCCGTTGGTATCACAGTTAACCAAGCTCTCTAGGCACCGTCAACATGGCATTGCGTAATAGCGTTACCATAAGACTTTTTATGGGAATATAACGATCGTACAGAATAATTGAAAATAAGGGGAAAAAATAACAAGCTTCTCTCTATTCCTCTCCATGGTGAGGAATAGAGAGAAGCTGAAACTCCGCGCTAGAATCCGGCGCTCCGAACTGAGGCCTCCAAACGCCATGAAAACGCAAGTTATACACACAACAAAAAAAAGTAAGTCGATATTATTTTTCAACTATTGACACTATTCTGTACGATCGTTATGTTCCCATACAAACTCGTATGATAACGCTGTTACGCAATGTCATGTTGACGGTGACCGAAGAGCTTGGGGTACCTGTGTTCCTCTGTGTTGGTATGCGCAAATGAGGGTTGCTTTCTCAAACTTTATCTTGTGCGTAATTAGCAGCAATATCGCGACCGTAAAATTGTACGAGAAGGAAGAGTATGTTCTACCCCCAATATCATTCGATATCAGTTGAAAGATATAGATAAGTTATTACTATGCCTGAAAATATCCGTTTTTGTGACAGTTCAAACACAAGTACATCTGCCGACATCACAAAGTTCAAACACAAGTACATCTGCCGACATCACAAAGTTCAAAATTGACAAAACGGTCTGTTTTTGAGGTGAATCACTGAAAAGCAAAGTGCAACTAAAAGAAGAGGGAACGTCGCAAAAAGTCCAAAAGGCTTCAATAAGTGACAAGAGATATCATGATCTCTGACCTTCTACTTAGGCTATAATTCACTTGATTACCAAGTATATTACCCAACCTTGTGTGTTACCTGGATGTCACAAATTATATTTCATTCATGTTGCAGTTATTGCTTTTTGACTAACCTGACTGTAGCGATGTCGATGCCGGAATATTCAAGTAATCCAAAGTTGTAGTTTCAACGAAATTTCAGAATGCGGAATGAGTGAATACTGAAAGAAATGCGTCTAATATCACAACTACGATCAAAACTATGAAAGCTGATTGGCTATCTGCTCTCTTGAGTGGAACACTAATACGACAGTTAATACGTCATAACTGGACTCCCGCTTAGACGATCCTACTAGCAGGCGTTATTATAAAAGCTACTCTGATTTGCGATTTATTAACAGCACCTATGCTTTGAAAAGCTTTTGGCCCGGGGGGGGGGGGGGTACTCCCTTATTAGAGTTTGTTGGTGGTTCTCTTCTCTGCTCCGAGAGGTTTTTCTCCGGGTCCTCCGGTTTTCCCTTCTCCTCAAAAACCAACATTTCCAAATTCCAATTCGATCTGGAATTGTCAAGCACTGTATCATGAGCCTCTGGCTCGGGTGATTGCGCAAGCACTCCCTGTGTTTGACATTAAATTTGATTTTATATATTTTTTTTACAATGGGACGTGCGGCCAGCCAGGGTATGTTTTTCCGGATTTGTGTCTTAAACAGAGTATCGATTTATCAATTTCTGTCTTAAATGGGATATCTTTTGTTGGACGATAAACAGCAAAATTTGTACAAGCTCTTGTAAATTAATATTGATTCCATTGACTTTGGCATTGATACCAGGCACAACAAGAAAGCCACACAATTTGTAACCGCAACTTTTAATCTATGTCTTGAACAGGGTATCAAAAATCGGAATTCTGTCTTAAACAGGGTAGGAAAATCAGCGATATTTGTCTTAAACAGGGTCAGGGTATGAGGGGCCGGGCCGCACCTCCCCACCCAGAGATATATCGAGTACCCCCCCGGGGGGGCTTTTGGCCCTTGGGTGCTTTCTCTCTGCTCGAAAACATGATTAGACCCCCCTTGAATGCTAGTAGGAATCAGTTAACCAACCGAAAATAGATTACATCTTAATCACCGTTTACCGTTCACCTGAGCAGTAACGAGCGCGGCAAAGAAATTTCTGCGTGGCATTCCGATTGAAGGGGAAACGAATACCTTCACAGTTTCAGCGGACGAGAGCTCACGAATTCTCCTGGCACGTCACGGAAAAGCAGTGATTATGTGACCTACTATGTAACTGGATTGTTGGATAGTCTAGAGGTTCTTTTTTCTTGATATCATTGGAGACAACAGCGTCTATGTTTTAAATTTAGTTCAGCAAATAGCGGACGTAATGTTTGGCACATCCGTTTGAAATGGTGTATGTACGTGAGAGAGGTCATGTTTTTACACTTCCGCTTTTGGAATCAGTACGTGACCATGACCGTGACATGTCACGCTATTTGTTTTGCTCGATTCTCAGTTGTTGTTGAATGTGCAGACAGGAAGGCAGGGACCAGAGGGTTGTACACAAAAAAAACGATGTTACGTTTGATTCAGAGCGCAGCTCGCATGAATAGATTGCAAAGAAAGATTTGCTCTCAAAGTCTGTGGAATTCATGTCAGACAGTCGCACAAACACAGGGTTTACGTTGGGGAGCAGCCTTGCCAATGACCCGCCATTTTCACAGCTCACAACAACATCAACGGGAGTTACGCGAATACGATGAGGTGTTCAAGAAGTCTATAGAAGAACCAGAAGAATTCTGGGGAGGCCTGGCAGACGAAATCGACTGGTATAAGCCGTTTGCAAAAGTAATGGATAATACTAAACCGCCCTTCACAAAATGGTAGGTATTGAACACAAGCCTAATGTTTTAACATAAAAAAATTTAGACTCATTGATTAAACATGGTATAAACACAATTTAACAAAATTGATTTTTTTTTAATTTCTGTGTGAATGTCTTTGGTAAATGTGAGTAAGACCTGGTGAAGTTGATCACAAAAATACGGAAGATCTCCCCATATGCGTACCCAGTTCCTGAATCTTTCTCTCGGCCATTCACGTAAACAGTTGTTTGATATTTAGCAGATAGCTTTCTAGGCCTGGATAATCGAGAGCTGATTAACAGTCTAAAGCTAGTATTAAAGTGGTAACTCAAGTGTCAATTTTCGGTGTCATAAAATCACGGAGATTATGATAATGCAGCCAAGAGTATTTTTGTAATCAAAATAAATGAGTGATTTTCCCTCTCACTTTGTGCTGTACTACATGTATGAGTTATAGCAACATTCATAAAAGTTTGGGAGAACTTGAGAAAGTTGTGGAACATGCCTGCATGCCTTGAGTTACCATGGCATGCATTGGGCAGGGCAGGTGAAGGAGGGGACTGTGATCCCAACTGTTTAGTGAGGGTGTGCAGCCCAACCCTTGAAACCAGTACCCTAGCTATTTCAGACCAAAATATGTGATTTCCTGGTTTGTAACATGTACAAATTAACTGGTGTATTGAAGGTTTGTTGGCGGTGAGATGAACACCTGCTATAACTGCCTTGACCGACACATTGAAAGAGGGAAAGGAAGACATACAGCTTTGATTTATGACAGTCCACTGACTGGCAAGATAGAAATGTATTCCTATCAAAACCTACAGACCTTGGTAAGAACTTAAGGAATATTACTACTTTGTGGTTGAAAGGTTAGGAAGGCTTTGCGAGCTAGTTCACTGGCAAACTAGTTAATGGCAAGTTTATTTTAATGATTGGTAAAAAATATATGAGCCATCTTTACAATTAAAACCCTTATTCAATTTGTAAGGTGGAAGATTGGTGAAATTCATATTTTCCCCTTTCATTTACCAACTCCTACTTGTTT
Organism: Platygyra sinensis; assembly: GCA_019787425.1. Classification (NCBI taxonomy): domain Eukaryota; kingdom Metazoa; phylum Cnidaria; class Anthozoa; order Scleractinia; family Merulinidae; genus Platygyra; species Platygyra sinensis. The sequence goes on from JAHPZR010031129.1 coordinate 46,197, forward strand.
TCTGGTGAGATATCGCAAATTATTTGGGAAACGTAACATAATACTTCGGGGTTGGCACAATAACCGCAGGGAAATCCTGTAGTCAAGTATATATTGAAACAGAAAATCCTTAGGAATTTACCTACCTGCTCCGGTCCCTTGCCTGAAGATGATTTTCAGTTCATACCGCACATTTTGTTTTGTTTCCTGTGAGACATCACAAAATGACAACATTTTGCAACTACGTACATGAAGTAAATTTAAAGTTTCAAAACAACAACCAATGTGGATGCAAAGTGGTCGAAGCTTTATGCTTTGTTCTTTCTTGTATCTCTTGATGAAAAATCAATAAAGCTGTTGGAAAAAGATTTGAAAGGCTCAAAGATACTGTTTTTTTTGTAACAAAAAACATTGATTTGCATTCCATTAAGTGAGACTTAGTTTGTTTATAAACATTAGGGTGATAAGACTGTGCAGTATTGACCAGAAATAATCTTTAAACATACTTGATTTTTACTGTTCCTGTTTTGTTCTGTTAAGCGATATTTACTAGACTTGTGAATTCTATTTTAGGTGGCAAAGTTTGCTGGTGCACTTGCACAGTTAAATGTTGGGAAAGGAGACAGAGTTGTGATTTATATGCCAATGGTTCCCCAGGTATTGTCAATAATGCACTCAATAAATTATGGTGCACCATGTTCCATTAATTTCAGCAAGCATGAGAGTAAAGTTTAATCTTTTCACCCAGTACCATGGGTCCTGGGGGGGGGGAGGGGGGAGGGGGGGGGAGGGGGGGAGAGGACTCTCATCTAAAAATGGTGGGGGTGCTTGTCAGAAACCCCAAAGAGGTAACAACCCTGAGAGACCCCAATTCTAAAACAACACATTAATGGACACCGACGTTTTTCAGCTCAGTACCCTAAAAGGTACTGCTAATACTCATACTGTATACCTTTTGAGACTGAACACCCAAAGAGGTACCAAAACTGTTTTTTAGCCCCTTGAAAGTACGCCAAACAGCTCATTCTGTTGATATGGGAATCTCCTAACCTGGTTGTAGGTCTACGAAGAAGTGTGCGAAAGGTAACAGCTACACTGTTGTCTGCATGCATTGACTTCCCGAGTGTATACTTTTTAGTTCTTCCATCTATTACTTGACTATAGCATGTATATATGTTCATGTAATGATTGGAAACCTAGACTGCACATAATGTCAAAGCTAAAAAGAAATAATAGTTTAGATGGAGTTGGGTTTTTCACTCAGTTTGGCTGTTGTTTGCTGTAGGGACACCTGCTTTGTTTTTTGTTCTTTTTGACATGCAATTTTATTAAACAAGACACGACAGCCACTTACATTACTTACAGTACTAGTACAGTTACTTACACCACTTCCAATAACAAAATAGCTACTTACACTACAACTATTTCCGTACTACTTTTTTAAATTGCAGAATTACATTATATCGCTAAAACTTTAAGATACACTACGCAAAAACATATAGAAAAAAGTTCGAAGAAACTAAAAAAAATAAATATAACACCTTCACTTTCAGTATTGGAACATGGAAAATAGGGTTGGCAATACTAAAGAAGATAGAAAAGGAAAAAAATATTTCACACATTGCAAATACTGAGAGTGGTCCACTTATCTTTGTATTTTCTGCAGTTTGAGTTTTTAATTGCCATTTGTCTTTCACATTTGATTTTATTCTCCTGAGTAAGGCAAGAAAGACCTTTAAGCTCGGAGATTCTGATTGATTTCTTGTGAGGAATATATGATATTTAGCAATCAGAAGATATTGATTTAACGTGTACACCTGCTTTGTGCAGTTAACTCTTGTTGCCAGTTGTTAATAATTATTAGATCAATATTTTAATTATTAATTTTGGGTGATCCCAAGGCTATTATTGCCATGTTGGCTTGTGCTCGACTTGGTGCAGTCCACTCTGTTGTGTTTGGGGGTTTTGCTGCTCAGGAGTTAGCAAGGAGAATTGAGCATGCTGAGGTAAGTGAGCAAAATTTCATGTTGTTATGTTTATTACAGTGTGGATCCCTCAGGGTTATGGTGGCCATGTTGCTACAGCCACTTTTTTTGTCCTGGCAAAATGCCTATAGATACATTTTCTTATAAGAGAAGCCCATTAATGTGGCCACCCTGCCATGATGAGCTATGCCCTCTGTAATGTACAAACAAATAAAAAAAATTGCTCACTCGGTTTCTGATAAATGAACTCCATTTTGGGATATATCTGAGGCATTACACTTGGCTCTGAATATGTGTAAAAAAGGTTTACTTGCTATACGACATGTATAATTACTGTAAAATATAACAAAAGAATGATATGAAAGTTTATGCCTTAACCTAGGGTATAATTAACATTAGTAAAATCCAACTAGTGGTCTATCATCAATGCTGCATTCTGATTGGTTGAGCTACTAGTAGGCTATTTGTTATAGCCACTAGTAGCGAAAAGCACTGGCTTTGAAAACCAAAAGAATAGCGGCTGAATCGCTTTAACTAGCGAAAGATGTTTTGTCTCGATATTTTTTTGGACCAACTAGTTGGATTTTACTAAAACAATTATTCCTCTCGCCCTCATGTCCTCTGAGTCAATAGCCCATTCGGGCTCGAGGAATAATTGTTAAATAATATTAGATCCTTAGCCCTTTTGGGCTACGGGTCAATAGCCCATGAGGTGAAGCCAAATGGGCTATTGACCCATGGCCCTTGAGGGCGAAGGGTCTAATAATTAGACCCTTCGCCCTCAAGGGCCATGGGTCGGACAGAAAAGGCAATAATAACCTTGGCAAATGCAAGTTGACGAAAAATTTATTTGGGGGAAAAAACGAAAGAAAAACCGGCGAATTTCACTACTCAGCGACTACTACTAATTGTCCCCTTGTAGAGTAGCCAATCAAAATGCAGGATATGCATTAGTCCACTAGTTGGGTGATACTAATGATAATTAGAATTTTATTAGACATTTATCACAGTAAGCAAAATATTAGTAAGATTAATTAACAATTAGACCCGTAGCCCTTTCGGGCTACGGGTCAATAGCCCATGAGGGCGAAGGGTCTAATTGTTTTAGTATCACCCAACTAGTCGGACAAAAAAGGCAATAATAAAGTTAGCAAATGCAAGTTAAAGAAATATCTGCTTTGGGAAAAAACGAAAGAAAAACCCGCGAATTTCGCTACTTGATGACTAATACTATTAGACCCCTAGTAGCGTAGCCAATCAAAATGCAGGATTTGCATTAGTCCACTAGTTGGGTGATACTAATGATATTTATTTTCATTTACTAAAATGTATTGTTATCATTTAGCCACGTGTGGTGGTGACGGCATCCTGTGGTATTGAGCCAACTCGTTTAGTGTATTACAAACCTATTTTGGATGAAGCCATCAGGTTGTCCAGCTTCAAACCTTCGACTTGTATTGTGTACCAAAGAGACCAGGTAATTGTCAGTCAGATCAGTTTTGATCCTTATAGCAATTCTAGATGAGACTTCCTGCCTCAAAAATTGCATTTCTTCTCCTTTCAATCTGTGGAAAAATAACCAAAAGATGGTTAATTGAGTAGCCTTTTCCAGGCATGCAGTTAGTTGGGTCAAAGTGCAGAAAAGCAGAGCTCACTTTTGCCCCAATTTTTTTGCATCATTTTTCTTACTGTGCCCCAGTGAGGAATAGAGGCAATTAATTGGGCAACAAAGGAACAATATTACTTAATTAAATAAAAAGGTCCAGTGGGAACTTTAGAACAGTACTAATTTATACTGGAAACACGTGAGCAAAAATATGAAGTATTGGATACATCTACAAATAAACAATAGCCTCCATTTGTTGCAAACACAGGCTTGGACATTTGTCCTCAGACATAATCTGTTCTGAGAAGTGAACAGTTTTCTGAGAGCATCCCAGCATATTTTTGTGCCAAATGGAGGTTATAATATGCGTTTGTCATCCTTCAGATATTTGTCACAGCATGTGCAGTGTTGAGAATTGAGGAATATCCCTTGGATATTCTCCAGTTTTAATTGATACATATTCAGTCATGTGTTGTCATGCGCAAGCACAAATATCTGATGGATTATAAGAAATGATATAGAATTAATCAGTACATAAAATAGGATGACTTAAACCCTTTCTCTTCTGCCTCTGTAGTAGCGAACTGTGGTATGGGCGATAAACAATAAGTTGAATTCATTCATCAGCTGCAAGTTACACATTATTGTCATTTCTGAAACTGACTGTCTGAATGGTTGTGTCTTGGTGAACAGCCAGGACAATTTGCTGCAAATGTACAACAATCATATATTAACTTACAATCTATTTATTCAGTCAAAATGATACTTCAAAATAAAAGAACTAGTAACTGTTATTTCGTGTCCATCTAATTTAAATATTATTCTTTCACTTAGTGTTCTGGTAACATAGTTCCAGGGCAAGACATCACATGGGATCAAGTGATGGAGAAAGCACTTCCACATGACTGTGTCCCTGTGATGTCAAATGATCCTTTGTATATTCTTTACACGTCAGGCACCACAGGGGACCCAAAGGTAGAATGTCATGACATCTTGAATGAAGAAAAGCTTAGCAAGCAGTTCTTAATTTACAGTTGTCAAGTTGACATGTTTTCTCCAGAATTGTAGAAAGCATTTGTGTAATTTAAGTAGTAAGAGAAAAAAATAATGCAAAAAAAATGTTGACAGTTTGTTCAAGCATGAGGAAAGCACGAACCGTGTGAAAATAATGTTAAAATGTTATGTGTTATTTATCGATCAATGTACTCTAATTCTGTTTGTGTAGCAAATCGAATAAAAAATGAATAAATGTAGGCATGCTGAATTCTCATTTCATGTTTGTGGAAGTTGCTGACAAATCTTGCCATCACTAGGTCTTGTTGACTGGATATAGACCCAGTGGCAGTTGTTACATAACTTGAAGAGCAGATGTCTTTGATTTGATGTTAACAAGATATGCTTATTTTTTTCGTTTTTAATGGCTTGCCCAGGGAATTGTACGTGAGAATGGTGGCCATGCTGTAGCCCTCCATTGGAGCATGAGAAATTTGTATGGCATTAATCCTGGAGAGGTAACTAAACACACAGTGCAATAACACTTCGGTCATCTCCATCTGAGTATGATTACATGTACACTTCTTTCAATTGATTTTTTCTTGCCTTTTTTCAGGTCTGGTGGGCAGCCTCTGATCTTGGCTGGGTTGTTGGCCATTCCTACATTGTTTATGCTCCTTTGTTGTCAGGTTGCACAACAGTTTTATTTGAGGTAAATGCACTACTACTGATAAGATATTTGCTGATAATTTCTTCTCTGTTAGTTTAGCACGAAGTTTGTCAGTCTGTTTGTCAGATATACATATGTGTACATTACAGTGGGGGGGGTGAATAGGGGTATGCAAATCTACCGATCCGTGTCTTGTTTTTGCCAAATCTGTTGAAAAGCCAAAATTTTTGTTCAAATCCGAAACCACATCCACAACCGAAAACAGAAATGTAAAGGTTCAAAGGAAAACTGGTATGTGTGAATGCCACTGTTAATTTGACCCAAATAGTAAAGAATGCAACATGCTTGATGACTATAACACAGTACAATTCCAATTAGTCTCACACCCGAGTTTAAATGAAGTTTCGTTCAAAAAAATAAATAATTTGGATGAACTCATTAACATACCAACCAAGGCTGAAGAAAGGTCTATGATCCAAATTTCGCTTAGGACCCAAGATCCAAACATAAGACAGGCACAATACGCAATCCGCGTCAAATATTACAGATGATCCATGATCCACTGTGCTTTCAAAATCTACCAATCCGCTTGATTTACCACAAAAATCCACAATGCGTGCAATTTTTAAGGCCAAATCCGTCGATCCGAAAACCTCTTCAACCACCTCATTATATGTGGCTTTTTCCTAATGCTAGCCTGTATATGCAAACGATTCACATCTGTTGTGTTTGATGTTCTCAGAAGCAAATTAAAAACAGGCAGAGAGGCAAACTGAAAATTACTGCTTTGTGCTATATTTATACAAAACTTGGTACCAGTTGTAACTTGTGTTGTATGGGAAATCTGATACAGATGAACTGCAAATTCTGCAAAGAAAGTATGTATTTTTTGCTACTATTTTACATATGTGACATGGTTATATGCCTATGCCACAAGCAGGTTCATAAATCAAACCTCAACTACCCTGATTGCAGAGTTTTGTCAATGAAAAGTTGGCTGTGAAGTGATGAAAATGCCACACAAGTTGTAGTGTTCAGTACAAAGATTTGACTTAGTGAGACTTAGGACATGTACCAAGGATAACATAGCATTCAAGTCTGTTTTGTGAAAACGCACCAAATAGCAGTAAATGATAATATTATTTCAATATTTTCTGTGAAATTACACTATCCACAGTTGAAATATTCATTCAGGTGTTATGCTGCATTTTAGACCAATTTCAAGAGCTTGTCATAGTAAAATCTTTCACCATCTCAATCTTAAAATAATGTTTTGTAGCTTTATGGTATTTGTTCTGTGACTGTTTTCTGGTTAGTGAATCCTTTGCTGATTAGCCCAGTTCTTGTTTACTTGGAGTTGACTTCTCAGTAACTGGATGTGCTCTCTTGTGTTTTTGATAGTTGTTAACACTTCCTTATTGACATATCTCTGTATGAAAAATAAAGAAAACAAAACCAAATTAAAAAGATCCCGAGAAACAACTGATCAACAGCTTATGAGCTTTTATCTTCACAACTTTTTCCCCCCCTCCCTTTCCAGTACGCTACGATATTTAGAGAGCTGCTAACCTTTTTAGCCTTCCTTTCGGCCCTTTTCTCCTTCTCTCGTTCGCCTTTTGAGGCACTTGTCTCTTCTGTGTACTTCCCTTTGGTGACGATGGGAAACAGTACACATCTTGTTCTTTCCCCTTCTTTGAGAGTGACTGAACATTATCTTGAGTAGCGTTAAGCGGCTTATAGTTGCTATACTGGGACGACAGTGCATTGTTCGTCGCTGGAAGTGAAGAACTGGCTCCAGTTTTTTTCATCATTCCAGAACTTATTAATGGGGCACCTTTCTGAGATCAAACAAAAGAGAAACATTTTCAGTACGAATGGACTTTCTGTTTGCGCGCTTCGGTCAAAAACTGTACCTTAAATTTCCCGGACACCGTTCTGGAAGAAGGTCCTTTTCGTTCTGCGTTTGCGAAGGGCATTATTTGTTTCCTCTTCATAATAATGAGTTCAAAATAAATTCAAAATGTACTTCGCTCTCGTTCTGGCAAAGATGGCAGCCACTTTCCCGCCAAAACTGCCTCCAGCGCCGCCGCCAACCAACACTAGATAAAGGACTGGGACTAGCTGATGGTAAGCGGGAAATCTTGAAGAATTTTGAGCGCTCATTCCAACAAAGAGAAATACTCAGTAGAAAAGTAATCACGTTTTGTAGTTTTGTAGTATCTATCCGAGGGAAGAAAGGAAAATTTGTGCACTGATTTGTGTGGGGTGACGAGGGAGAAAAGGGAAATTATATGGCGTTGGTGACTGGGATCATTCAATGAGCCTGGAAAAACGGCAGTCCTGTCCTTTTCGTTTGTTAATTTTTTTAGGGTAAACCAGTAGGAACTCAGACGCTGGGGGATTTTTCCGAGTTATTGAGGCAACACAAGGTAGTAAGCATGTTTACTGCTCCAACAGCTATCAGGATTATTAGGGCTGAGGTAAGTTTACAGACGCTTTTCCTTGCCTTTGTAGTCTTCTTTCTCTTCGGACGATCAGTTTTCGGGACACTTTGCTGAAACATGCAGTGAACATGGCTAACGTAAATTTACGGCTACAAAACGCGTTTTCAACTGAAGCAACATCAGTGAAAATGATAGTTCTACTGCATCCTCAAGGTTTTACAGAGACACCGACGAGAAAATAACACAAATTCAATCAAGCCGTTAATTATCTTAATCCTGTCTCAAAGAATAGAGTTCGCCCTTAAACTGGCAATTTGGAGCCTTTTAAAAGTTCTATTCTGTGGTGTAAATATTTTGGACGCTAAAAAATTTTAGATGATTTTATCTTCAGACACTTTTTTGTCCGAAACTGAAATCTTCCGTTTGTTTTTTCTTGCAAGTATAAATGCACACACGTGCCCAATATAAGTATTTGTCGCCGTTTTCGTTGATACGCGACTTTCGAAAACAAAACACCCGCGGAAACGTTTTCCGTCAATCATACATGTTATCGACAGATCGAAATCCACCAATCACAGCCCGCTAGCATGACGTATAGAAGGTCTGAATGTCACACTAGTGGCTGTGATTGGTGGATTTCGATCCGATCTGTCGATAACACGCAAGACTGACGGAAAATTTTGGAAACGCTTCCGCGGGTGTTTTGTTTTCCAAAGTCGCGTATCAGCGGAAACGGTGGTAAAAGCCTTGTGATTGGTTCTTTTTGATGAACCTTGTGATTGGTTTATTGAGGTGTATGTGCGGTTCTTATGATTAGCTGCGTGAAAGTGAAAAGTGATCACTAGGTTTAGCGTTGTATTGGTTTGAACGTGACGTATTCGTTAGTCGAACTATCTGGACACTATCATTTGTCCGGGTCCCCTAGCACTTAGGGGTTTCAGAATCAATGAAGCATGCCTCCAAAATGTTACAATTTGAAAATTAGACCCTCATTGAAAACTATTACACCAGACCTACTAAAATTATGCTACCAAGTAGAAATACCATATACCGATCATAACTTCATACCTGTACATTTTGTTTGCCCACATTTCTGCTTTAACATTGATGACATTTTTTATTTTCAGCTTTTCCAAAACGGGCTTGCCACCCAATCCAACCTTCCTCCCAAATTGATTCTGAGGCCCCGTTTACACGGGTCCGGCCGGATAAGTTTTTGCACGAACAAGAACTTGCACGGTTCCTCCTTGCGTTTACACGGGACGGCGGAAGTGGACGAATTTTTGAACGGCTAAATGTAGCAGTTTGGGACCTTTTTCCAGGTCCCAAACTTGCACACTTAGCCGTTCAAAAATTCGTCCCGTTCCACCACCGCGTCCCGTGTAAACGCAAGGTGGAGCCGAGCAAGTCTTTGTCCGTGCAAAAAATTTGTCCGGACCCGTGTAAACGGGGCCTACAGTTAGTTTTACTTCGACCCTTCCCGTGACACCTCGCGTGCCTTAATCCACCCCAGCATCCAATCTTCTCTCCCCCCAAAACACGTAAATAGCGACTGTATACGAGTCTGACGAGTCTCCTTACGATCGCTGCCAATGAAAGTTCTCATTCTCTATGATAACAAGTATATGGGGATCAGAACGATTGCAGCAATCTCAATGATCTTGTGAATAAGTTTAAACCAACCAGTTTCGGAGAAAATAAGAGAGACTTCAAATAAGAGGGTATCTTTGAACATGATCTCCTAATTGCTGTTGGTTTTATTTGTTTACAGGATCCGAACTGTGAACTAATAAAACAGTATGATTTGTCACAGTAAGTTTGAAGTTGTCTTCTCTTCGAGATAAGACGAGTTAAGGAAGCATTGAAACGTTTTCTGTGTAGCTACAGTCACAGAGAGTCAGACAAGAGGCAGATCAGAGACATGGCTGGAGGCGAGGTGGAAACTTATTTAGAACAGTAAATGATATGTTCTATAAAAGCGAATCTTATAGGAGATCCGTAGTCAGCATAGGCGGAAACTAATGAGGACTCTTTGGTGACATCCTTTAATTGGTTTTCCATCCTTCTCTGCCAATCAACAGCCGCACGTGAATTTTATTGGCACGTGGCTACTTAGGCATCTTCGCGGCTTCACAGATGTTTCTTCAAGACCAGTTTGGTTTTTGATCGACGTAGCAGTGGGAAATCAAACTAATGGATTTAATCCTGAATTTATCGAATAGAAAAGATCTTTCTCCTTGTTTTTTTTTTGTTGTGTTCTTTTTTGTGGAAGGAGAAATAGCGGAGATCAGGCTGGACAATGTTATCACAGAAGCCGTAAGCTTTGCCTTTCAGTAAGATAAACTAGCATGAATAGAGCTAACGTTATCTTGCCTTCTCGGGAGCCAGTCACGATCAAGATTTAGTTCATCCTTCCCTCTCGTGTACATATAATATGCTATTTTTTGTGTGTACTATTACTTTAGTCTTCTACCGCGATGCAAGACACTTATTGTACCTTTGCTCTTGTTAGTTTTCGTGACCTGTTTGTCGCCTGGGGAACACTCACATGGAACAAAGATACCATGTCGTGGACAAGGAAAGCCATCAGTGCGCCAGTTGTACGATAACTGGTGGCAGACTGGTAGGGTGATATTAGATTTATTAACTGACTTGGTTATCAAGATTAATTTACCTCAGCATCAAATAAAACACTATAAGTCGCACGTACAGTCTATTTACCATTTGCTTTAAGGCCATATTACATTTGGAATTTAGAGCTTGCGTTATTTGCAAAGAGAAAAGGAGACTATTTTATTTTGTCATTTGTAACGAAAAGGAGACATATTTTTGACTCCGTTTTTTAGGAAGTGAGAAAGTTAATCATCCATACGGAGATCAATCGACAATCGGACGTGAATCGACACTTAGGCCAAACGAACCCTACTCGTCCCAAATTTACATAAAGATTACAAATGATACGATTTTATTTACAATCCCGACCGTCCCGTCTGGTGTTTGCTATAGAAACGGGATGGGCCATCACAGCACATGCGGTAGGCCTGCGGTCGACCTCATGGATGAGCACTTGCAGACCACTGGCAAAGCAGTGCCTGGATACCATGGTAATGAAAAAAACAATCGTGACATGCCATGCATTTGTTAAAGAATATAACTTGTTATCAAGCTCAATGAGTACGTATTGTCTGGCCCAAAGAGAGAAACATTGAATTTTGTTTCCCCGAGACTCAGTCAGTCATTAACTGAAGTGTTTTGATTATATCTGCCTACTCAAAAATGGAAAAAAAATTTGCGGCAAAAATCAATTCGTTTGACGCCGCCTGACACAATTTTGCAGCAGTGTTAAAGTGCATGATCACGCGCAAGTCGATAAGTTCGAGTTGTTGTTTTCCTTGTGGGAGTTAGTGAGTTTTTTCTTTGCCCCAGGGAGTTACAGAGTTCTTCTCCTAATCGGTAAACGTATTTGAGCTGGCGAGGTACAACAATGCGCTTTATAAAGCCAGCCAGTCTTGATTTGGTTTGAAACAAGAGTGCATTACCTTGGAGTGTTTCTTCTCAGTTACATGTTAAAGAAATTAGGGGCACTACTTCTAGTATATTTTTTGACACTACAGAGTTCTGAATTTAACGAAAGCTCATCTTCAACGCCTGGTCACAGAAAAATTCGTTTTATGACTCGCAACGACCTCGTCTTGATTTACATGTACATACTATGCAGGGGAGGGAACTGAGTCACATATCATACAGTTGCCTCATTTGCATGTTTCTTGCACAAAAGAGCGTTTGATTTTGTGATGTTTGTAACAGTTACTGAAAATAAACGCACATCAGCTGCCCGTCACAAGAAAGTAGTAATTGAACTAACCTACATAACTGATGAGTAGTTACAAAGGATAACGGTGAAGGTTTTTTTTTGTTGTTAAATCTGCTTTCTCTGTGTATAGTCAAAGTTGTCAAGGATGACATGACAGAGGTTGACCTGTGGAGTATCTGGGTCAAGTTGTTGTCAAGTAAGGAAGCACACATGTTTTGTAATGCTCACCTCAGGTTTATATGTTTACTTGTGAGTCTAACTTGCTGTTGTGTAACTCAATTTAAAACTGAGAAAATGAAATATTCTTTCCAGGCTTCCGCTTCCCACCTGGAACCATGTCCACATTATGGAGGGCTGACGACAGGTTTATCAAAACGTACTTCACGAAAATACCCCGGTAAGTTTGTGTATTAAAATGTCAGTGTTTGAACTCGGTTTTACTCATTAATCTATATCTCACCTTTTTGAAACTTGACATACTACAAAACGTCACTCTCAACAACACCGCTCTCCGTGCCAAACAATGTCAAAAGGTTTGAAATAATTTGACTGAGGCTATGGGAACACGGACGTCAAAGCTCGTGTAAGAGCCGCTGAGAGGTGAGGGAATTCTATCCTTGATTAGTGCGATACCAAGAATTGACCAATTATTATATGATAGAGCGGTTAAAATCGCATTTTAAATTGAGTGTCGGAAGTAATTAGGCAGTTACTAATTAGTTTTTGGTTTTGGTTTTTACTACGGTTTGAGATTGGCTTAGTAGTGTAATTAAGCCTGCGAGCAGGCTCACTTGTTTGGATCGGGTATCACGGTCAAAGGCGTTCTTCTCGCCAGCCCCTTTGCTCGCGATACCCTGCCCAAACAAGTGAGCCTGCTCGCAGGGCTATAGTGTAATCGGTAAGTAATTGGTTTGGTTTTGGTTTTACGATAATCTGTCACTCTATTACTTAAATGTCTAAAAGGTGGTTTTAAAATTTTGTATTACTACACGGTAACCGCTACACGATTGGCTTAAAATGACTCGCGCCACTTTTTCATCCAATCAGAAGTTAAAGCCGCGAAACCAATTGCAACTCGCTCACACCCGTTTTTCCCCGCGCTTTGCGTCAGCCACGTGAATTTACTACGACTTTTGATTGGTTCATTAGATTCTCTGCGTCCTTTAATTTGTGATGGGCCATAAGTGACGACTTTGGTATCGGGTTTACGGGCCCTCACTTGAAACCCTGCTCAATATTTTGGTAGCTTTATATAAACTTCTTGGTCAAGCTTCTGCTGTTACGTTGCTATTTAATTGTAATGTTGCATCTCAAACGTCAACTAGTTCGCTTTCTGTCAGGGTTACTATGACACCAGTGACGACGGCGTGATGGATGAAGATGGATTTGTGTCAATCATGGCACGCACTGATGACGTCATCAACGTGGCAGGCCATAGAATCTCTACTAAATCATTGGAGGAGGTGCAGTTCAAATTTTTTCTTTTTCTCTCCTTCTTCAAGAAACATAAAGATAAAGAGATAAAGAAGTAAAATTTATGACTTTTGTTAAATAGTTTTAGTTAAGTTGACGTAGACGAAGGTAGACATAAATTACTGTTCCTATCAGGCTGGAGACTTGGTATTAGTATGTACAGTGCACCAATTTACAGATTAGCACCCGGCCCTGGGGCCCGTTTCTCGAAAAACCCGGTAACTTAACGGGCCCGGAATCAGATTTTAATATCAAAGTGTTCTGGCCTCTGATGAAGTCCATTTTGTTTCTTTGGCTGATAACTTTACTGTACAATTTTCAAACCTTTTGAAACTCCCTCTAGAAATGGAAAGCAAAACAGCCTTAACGGGCCCGGTAATAGACCTTTCCCGCATTCCAGCAAACAATGGCACCGAGTCGAGGTTGGGCTGGACAAAAATACAGTAAATGTATGAAAATGTCCACCCGAACCTCGCTCTGGTGCTATTGTTCGTACGCACTGAAGTGGAATGCGGGAAAGGTCTATTACCAGGAGCTTCGAGAAACGGGCCCCAGAAGTCAAGAGAGGACGCTATTTAGGAATGACCCCTTAGCTATTAGTAGGGGTGCTTCTTGGAATTAAGGTGCCTATCAAAGAAGGGAGTGTTTTTCCCTGGGAACGGTTTGTGGAAGTTGGGGGGCGGGGGGGGGGGGGGGTGGTTGCACTCAAACGAATCATTTCTACCTTACCCAAAAGTACCACACACGCACCAAAAAATTAACTTTGTACTTTGTGCTGAGAGATTTCTCTGTAATGACGCAAGAATTTCTGTTGACATTCCAGGGAATGATTCGCCTCGATTTCGTGATTGACGCAGCCTGTGTTGGACAGGAAGACCCGATCAAAGGTCAAGTGCCAGTTGGATTTGTTGTCATCGACAAAAGTACGTCTTTCAGTGCTGACAACGTGTTTTATATATTTTTTTTGTAACCTCATCTGAATGTGAGAAAAGGTAGGGGAGCTAAAATGAAATCGCTGGCCCTTGAAAAGTTGACTGTTTTAAAACGAAAAAAATGTGAAAATCCCCTTTGACCTTGGTCATTCGGTGAATGCACTGCGTCTGTTTTCCGAACACAGCCTCATCCCCAGAGCCTTCTCCGCCATTTTGTAGTTCGTCGAGGAGAAGTACCACAAAACTGAGGGGTAACGCTAAAATATTTTTCGTGCCAAAGTAACAAAACACAGGGTACTGTACTGTACCTGAAAAGGTTTATTTTTGAGTTGTTCTTTTTTTTCTTTGATTTTTGTCTTGTTTACGTTTTTTAACGACAGCGAAGCCTATTACAAGGGAAGAAGCGGTCCAACAAGTTATACAGAGTGTGCGCGAGTTTGTTGGTCCTGTGGCCGCTTTCAAAACCGCTGTCATTGTACCTTCACTGCCCAAGGTATTTGAAACAAGTGCATCTCACTTCTTGGTGTTTTAGCAGTCAAGTCATTTAACCCTTGAGTAACAGGAGTACATCTTGTGTGGCTGTCCGAGAAATTGTCTCGATGGGCGCTGTTTTGTATTACGTATATGTTACACTAAGTCATCCTTAATCTTGTTTTCGTCAGTCCTAAGAGTCACAGTACGTGAACTACCAGTCATTTTTGTGTTGTCAACTAAATGCAGCCTGCGGTGCAGTTGGACGTGTCACAAAATCCTGGATATGTCCCGCACAACTTCGGGATATAAGAATAAAGTTCCGAGAGCTGTTGCGCAGGCGATGTAGACTGTTCCTGACGCAGGCTAACTCAATAACTCCTTCTTTTTCAACAGACACGCTCAGGTAAAACCGTTCGAGGTGTGCTGTCCAAGATCCTTCACGGAAAACCATATCGGGTAAGACGTATTCGTACCTTATGACTTTACAAGTTACCCAACTTCACTCGGGCAGAAGACTTTTTTGTGTTCATATATCTTTTTGTGTAGTAGAACGTTCCGCTTCGAGAACAAGGTGTAAATAGAATTCAAATGAAATTTGTTTTTACGGCCGCAGTTGAAGCAGCTGCGAGATCTGCGTGTTGGGATTGGAGAGGCGGGAGGAGGGGGGTGGGGGGTGGGGAAAGGGTGTGTCGTGGGGAACTAGATGCCGAAAATTTTTTTCACGACCCTCGAACACTTCAAAGATAAAACTTCCTAACGTTCCGTTGTACCCATATTTGAGAAAAAACGCTTACTGAATTCCAACACGAAGGAGCGCTCTCGACCCAACACCTCCATAAATAAGCGTGACATAAAGACGGACGGGACATCACGTGACACTAAATGTCACGTGGTGCGTTTCCCATCCAGAAAGAGGCGTTTCCTTTTGCGGATGTAATAAGCCTGTGTTAGCCACGCTGCACTCCAGACGTATCATAGTTTTGACCATAATTTTTGTTTTATTCATTTCAATTCTACGATCTACAGATCACCCCGACAATGGAAAATCCGCACGTGTTGGAAGACATTGAAGAAATTGTACGCGAGGAAGGAATCATCGAGCGTACACTAAAACACTAGAGATCAAAGAGTAGAAGCATTCTAGGAAATGAACTGATATTACAGTATAGGTGGTTAGAATGTTGAGAATATTTAGTTTAGAGTTACGTAAGGGGAAAGGCAGCTGAATATGAAAAACAAAGATCGGAATGTCTGCAGTTTATGTGCGGCGTTTTCATGTAAAAAGATAAGGAAAATCTTTAGAATTACAGTGTACAGCTTGTAGAAATTACTGGGCGGGTTTTTCGTGCTGAGTGAGGAAAGCTTCATTTTGCCGAGACTTCACTCTCGAGACCAACCAAAATATCAAGAATTTACTTCTCTTTACTAGATTTCAATACAATTATCTTAAGGGTCTTTGAGAGAATTTGTTTTCTGGTCACCACTGGGAAAAAAATTACACAAGTAATCCGCGACGTTTTCAAGCTCCAAGAGGACATTCTCACCTCTCTTTATAATAATGAGCAGATCGTGATTTTAAGAAGAAAACTGATTTTATCACATTATAGAATTAAAACAGGAACATCATGGTTCCACCTAAATTGCGTTGTTGATTCTCAAAATTTTATTGCATCAGTGTTTTCTAAATTTCTTTGTCTGACCTACTATCAAAACGCTATTTACTTTCTCCCAGGCGTTCAGTTAGCTGATGAGGCGCAGCGCGAAAAAAAACGGCGGAACGAGTTAAAGAAGAGACCTTTCTCCCTTTTTTCCATGCGCCATTTTTCTCGCTGGTCAACTGGCTGAACGTTTGGAAGAGGTTTTAGTATAAAAATTTATGTACACAGTGAAAATAGTCGATTAAACAACGAGCTCAAAATTTTTCTACGCGATGGTTAACTTGACTGTTACCCGTATAAAACAAAAGTAGTTTTTTTTTTAATGTTCTTAGAAGAAACATTCTCAATCCTGACATAAAACCGTGAACGTTCCCTTCAAGTGCGTAAATATTTCTAACATGAATTTAAAGTGATGCCTACATTATGACTGCAAGCGCGAGGGTTATCAGCAGATACCTTATTACAAAATTTTTTCGCGACACGTGTATTTCGCGATTTTGAGGAGCGCGTATTTCGCGACACGTAAATTTCGCGATTTTTCGAAAATTAACGTGTCGCGAAAATTCCATGTAATAAAGTAGTTTCCCATGACAATGGTATACCGAATCAAATCTGCATATCCCTTTTAACCTAAAGCTAGTTTCTACTGACGTATGTTAGCTGTTAATACCCACTGTAGTTTCGTTTCAAGTATTACATCGATAAGGTAGTAATAATATACATATCTATTACTTGATACAGAAATAAATTCTATAAATGTAGTCCGTTTTTTCCCTTGCCACACCGAAATATCTTGCTAATCTGTGAAATCGAAGACTTTGCCAATAACTCTCTCAATTGGCAAATTTTCAAGTAGTTTCTTAAGTTTTAGTTGACAAAAGATTAAATATCAAAAGAATAGAGGCGAGCGAAATAGCTTGGCACGTCCCAGCACCCTCAGCGTGCCTCCGTATTTCTAGTTGCCAGTCTCTGACGGTCTCTCTCTTCAAATAAAAGGCAACCACTAATTACCAGTCTTATGCAGTCATGGTTCTCTCAGCAAGTCACAACATATAACGACTTGTTTTTCTCCAGGCATTATTAACAATCCTTAGCATACCGTAACTGCCGCTTATAAGCTCGGGGTTTATACACCTTCGTAAGGGCTTTTAGAGGGCTTTATAAACGGAGGGGTTTACATCCGAGGGAGGTTATAACCGGAATAACAAAATCTGTTTTGAAACGGGCGATAGCTTCTCATGTTAAACGAAATAGGTTTTTCATTTACTGGTACTTTAGCCTTAAAACATAACAAAAGCTAGAGAGGGCTTATATCGGGAAGGAGGGGGGTGGGTGTTACAAACGGATGTATATTAAGGCTTACGGGTTGATGAGCTTAAAACCGGGAGGTTATTAGCGGGGGGGGGGGGGGGGGGGGGTCTTATAAGGACAGTTTACGGTATGCGGCATTCATTGTCAGCAAACATTATTAGCGCCATATCCTCTCGTAGTATCACCGTTAATTAATATCGGAGTATTTTCTCCCTCTTTGTTCATGTTAATAAAATATTTCCTGACTCTCTTTTGCTCAATGAAGCCGCTCTTAGGAAACTGTTTGCCCCTGGACTTAATATATTGAACAAATCCACCAAGTAATGCTAAGAATACCCATGTTGCCGACAAGATGTAATCTACAAGAATAACAAAAAACATGTCTTAGTGCGAATGTGCATTTTAGTGAAAGAGAAAAATATAGCGTGAACAGTAAAATACTCATGGCAGGGATAGAATAACTGTTACAGTGAGAGCAGATTCAAGCGTATAAATTTTCAGAGAATATTTAATGCCGGGATAGAAAATTAATAGTGAACATGAAATACACGATGTAGTGAGGAAACCCAAATGCAAACAGAAAATAATGTTCCAGTGGAAAAAAAAAAGATGGATTTTAAACAAAAAATGGAATATTCAATGAGATTTATAAAGTCCCCCTGTGCACAAGTAGGGCTGGGCAGAAGTAAACTGCATTATGGCAGTGCTCAAGAAGCACCCCAATAAATAAGCAATTGAACAAACGTTTGCCTTTAGGTGACTGGAAAAAACTCACGTTTTTCATGTGAAGATTAAGTCTGGGCACCCAAGATTTCATGGTCGAGAACCAAAGAATCAAAGATGTTCCCTAAAACTAGAACAATTTTTAGCTTCACTGGTTCGGTAGCCTTCTTAAACAAAACAACAGCTCTGAGGGCTTTCACAGCACTGAATACCACGTAGAGCTCAGAAAATTCCAAAAATGAAAGCAACTTTCATACTAACATACTAACCATTTTGTTGGAATGGTGTGGTGACGTAAATATGGTCATGACGGTACTGTGGCTTGGTGGCATGTAGAATCACGTTAATCACTATATAGGAAATATTGGTGTGTATGAAGAAATCGATACCTGTTGAAATAAGTGAGACAAAATTTTACACAGCAAAATTGGGAAACTGGGGAGCGAAGAGAGGCGCAAACGGTAAAAACAGATTGGCGACAGGCGTTCTTGTGAAGAGAGGAACGTGTCTGACCGTGGGTCGCAGGTATTTTTTGTAGCTTGTTAAAATATTGTACTTTAGATGAACTGCTGCCACCATTCTATTTCTGCCTTTTGCACCCCACCCCCGGCTCTCTATCCCCAAAAATACCAGGTTGGTATTTTGAATGTTAAGAAGGAATCCACCGGACGTATGAGCTACAAGCAGACAGAGACCTCGCATCTAACTTATTTACATGGCATTGCAAATTTCCGTGGGGCTGTTTTAAACCTTCTCAAAAGAAATCATTGTTAACACCACCAAATGGCGAAAACAAATTTTGACGTTCATAAGAAACACTTGAACTACTGGTGAAAATAAATGATCAAATTTTATCTGTGTTCGCAGAATGTCTCTGAACTTTAAAAGTTATATTCCGAACACAAAATTAATTGGTATATACCAGGTGTGGGAAACGTGCTGACCAGTGCATAACTGAAGTCAAATCATGATTATTACAAACTTACCCACTACAAAGGCATATGCAGATACGACTGAAGTGTACACGATACAAAGCTGAAAAGGACCATTCAAGATGCGTTAGTTGTATAGTTAACTGAAAACACTTTCAGTGTCTGTGTGAACAACAGCTAAAACTAACAGTACCTTTTTGCACGCTTAGGTGGTACATCAGAAGGGTTTCACTTTGGTAAAGGACCGTAAAGCCATGGTTCGTACCTTGGCGATGTAAGCTAACCTACTCGTAGCTAGATCAAACTAGTAAAATCTGGCCAAGAAAAGTGGTAGCAAGGGCTTTGCGAATTGGGCACGATAAACGTAGAAATGAATCGTGTTCCGACATTGACATTGTAAGTTCAAAAGATGCTTTGTTCTCAAGATCCTTGATGTACGTGAAAAGCAAGACTGGACTACTGCACAAGAAATTAGTGAGCACCGGGAATTTGCAGCCCTCAATAGCTACGTGTACTTTACTTGAAGGGGCTCAGTCACGGTATTTTGAGTTATTTTGAGCATCGACAAAATTACCGTTAAATTGAAGGAAACCTGAAAATAATACTTTACAAAGATAGGAAAACATCAAAGAGACGATAATAAACCATAAAGGAACAAGGATGGACAAGGATGGAGAAGATTGACACGGATTACAAACAACGAAATTGAAAAGTTTAGCTAAACTTTTCAAACCGTTGACTGAGCCCCTTTAAGGACGTTCGCGCGAAAATTTTCCAGTCCGTAGGTTCTTTTTTAACTTTTACTACAGTCAGATAATGAGTTGAGATCGAATCAGTAGAAACCTTACCAAGCGAGGCCAGAGGATTAAAATCACTGGTATAACTATGGTACAAGCACAGAGTATAGCTCCATAGTCAAAATCATTTGACTGAATTATGTCCAGTTCTCCTGAAAATAACACAAAAATAAATACAGAGTTAACGAAAATCAGCCGGAGAAGTTGTCAGTAGAGTGACTCTAATAAATAATTCTACCACTGCTCTACTTCTCCTACACTGTAAGAGGTAGTTTATGGTAGATCAAACACGAAAGGCCATATTTGACAATATTTCCAGAAGAGGGTTTAAAACAAGACATGGAGAGGAGTGTTTTTGATGGACTGTCAGATGTCAGATTGAATTCATGAATAAAGGAAATCATGAGCGGGACGTCCGGTGTTTGGATATCTGATCTTAAATAGCATAGATTTTTAAGATTTCAATTTTCCGTTTTCTCCTTCGTTTTCGTGTCAATTGAGAAGATATAACCAACACACAGTCTTTGACCCCATTCCAAACACCTCAAAGTTTGTCAAAAATACTCCGCTACACATCAAATTTTCAACTCTCTTCACAATGTATGGAACTGTGGTGAAAAACGGTATTTCGACCGTGTTTGATATACCTTCTCACTCAATTAAAAACTAAAGAAACAAGTGTTTGAGAAGACTGTAATGAAATATTTATTATGAAGAACCATTATCAAGGAAAACTTCACAGTTCAATTCACTCACCAAAAGGTGTGAACATCAATGTGGCTCCGACCAAGAAACCAAGAAACAGAGCATTGAAAAGGAGGCAAAGCCTTGTCCACTCAGTGAACCACCACAAGGCAAACACCATCAAACCAAACAACATGCCTATTCCAGAACTTGTCAGCATTACACCTGTGAATTCCAAAAAAAGCGAGAAAAAAAGTAGATTTTCACTTACGTGGAGAATTGGTGAAAATTATATTAAAATTACAGTTTTCCGTGTTCCAATGTTTCGGACATCATTTTCAAAGCAAAAGTGAAAATATTGAGGTGGCACAAGGACTTGAATGAGTGAAAAACATAATTTACATTTGTGGGCATGTCATATATTAAATAACTTAGCATAGACTGAATCTGCTTGCACGTTCAATGAATTCTTTGATTATCAGCATTTTGTAAATAAGACATTCAGATTTATTTTAGGACTTTTCGAGTACCAAAAAAAGTTGGAAAACAAAACAAGATCATAAGAGCAACTCTTCTTCTTGGTTGCCTCGGTTTGATTGGAAAATGTTGTACAACAGTTTGTCAGGATGATCAAAGTAATGAAATGGAAAGTTCCAGTAGTCTAGGCCAGTCTTTGGGAGCCTATCTACACACCAATAGTTAGAGCAGGTGGAAAGAGTTACTGGTAAGTGTGTTAACCATGAGATTTTGTACGTCTTTGTGAATTAATTCTAAAGGCAACCTGACAGAATGTTGGGAGTAAGCTGCCTTGGAATATTTTTCATTCAGGGGTCTGAGTTAAATACTCCAAGTCACTTATGTTACAGATAAAACACTTTTGCTGATGTAGTCTGCTCTACAGCCATTTTTGGGATGCCACACAACACACCCCCTTTTTATCCCAAAGCGTGGCAGCAGCGAAGGTTAGAACTGATGAGCCCTTATCTAACTACATAAATTTTGTGGGAGTGTGTGGCCAGATGATTTTGTGGTATGCTCCACCAAGCAACCCTCTTCTGAAACACAATTCATTTGATGAGTTTCACAAAACACCTCCCAGTGTGAAAAAGACTTACTGATGTACAATGAGAAAATAGAACCTGACAGGTCACAATATGAATGACTTATAAACAAACATTTACTGACTCTTCTACTCACCCAAGTGGCTAAGACTACTGTTGGCAGAGATAATGATGAAAAATAAAAAGGAAAAATTCACAAGCCCTCCAAAAAATAAAGCTGAAAAAAATTAAGTGCACAAAATGAAATCCTGGTTATTGTCCCAATATAGATCAACAGTAAATACAGGGGTCATAATTAAATACCGTACGTAGCCACTGCAAACTGATCATTTGGAATGTTTGTAACACTTGTGACAATTTATGGTGACAGATGGGCTGAATACCTAGTTTATTTGTTGAAAATGTGGCTATTATTTCTCTGAAAGTGGAGGTGCTGTGGCCTCATGGCTAGTGCACTCGAGCGGTTCAGATTTGAGCTTTGTTCTTGGGCAAGACACCTTACTCTCACAGTGTCTCTCTCCACCCAAGGAGTATAAATGGGCACTGGCAGATTGTTGGGGAAACCTAACAAATTGTGGGGGAGTGACCTGATGGACTAGCATCCCGTCCATAGGGAGTAGGAATTCTCCAAGCTGCTTCACGCTACACAAACCGGGATAAGCTCTGGCAGCATGAGCCAGTCAGCTCCATGGTTTCACACATTCCTCTGAAACTTACTTGTAGATGTAGTGTCATACGCAAACAATAAATAAATAAATATTGTGTCAAACCAGTCCATAGTCATATATTTCCTGTATTCTCAAAAATTCCTGAAATGCTTGTCTACTCAATAGACATCCTGCCCATAAGGCAGCAGTGGTAAAGAAGTTCAGTCCACAGTACATGTACATACATCAATGTAACATTATTTACAATTAACCAATAGGAAAGCTTGTTACTTACTAAATTTGAAGAGCCGGAACCCAAATAAACAAAACACTAAACCAATGATGCTTCCTATAACAGCAAATATGGCATCAACTACGCCAGCTGCAAAACAAACAAGATGCATGATGCATATTTAGTATTTTCCTTTTCTGGTTTTAGCCTTTTAACTACACAGAGATCAATATCTCAATTCTTCCCACAATACTTTGACACTGAAAGATAACAAGTAAGGAGATTAGAGAAAATCATCACCCTTTAGACTATGTTTTAAAAAAAAAACAAAAAAGCTTTCTCTTTGCAAGCCCATATTCTAACTTTTAATATTTAATTTCAAATTGATATGAAAAGTTAACGCATTGACTGCTGTATTTTCAACATTTTAGAGATTTTCTGCCCGGATGTGAGCCATATTAGCTCCAATCTACTCAAACAGGCATTTGCAACATGACAGCATCCCTTTCTTTCCACTAGCACCGCGTTTTATGACATTTTTGTTTTGGAGTGTGCAGTTTTTGGACAAGAAAGTGACCTAATGTATGTCTTAAGGCTTTTCGGGTTTTTTAATTTTTTTTCACCTTTCCCTTTTCTCCTTTTCTTATCTTTTTACAACAATGATTCACTTTCTACTGGGTTTGCTTCCAGTTTCAAAATTTATGGAAAGAATCATCGAGACAGGCACATTTTACCAAGGAATTTTGCTCCACATTTTTCACTGAAATTTCTGAGCATTTTTATATATATCTTTGGCTCCACTGAGCCAATTACTCTGATCTGGGTGTCATTGGAAAGATTTTTTCCTCCAGTAGAACTTAGTGAAGATGCTGCCAATTTTGATCAAAGGTAATGGCATCAAAAGTGGAACAAAGACCAATGCTCACCAGGGTCACTGGCGGCCAGCACAGGAGTCACTGGGTTATTTATTCTTAATAGGGGTGACTATTGAGGACATTTTAACTATTGCAATTGTATTGCAATAGGTCACATGGATATTGCGATACTATTGTGACTGTGTAGGTACTATTGCAATAGTATTGCGATACTTTTCAGGAATGCCGTATTTACTTAATGCCTTTCACTTTAAAAAATATCTAAAAGTAGTAGTCAATACAGGTACTGAAGAACACAATAGATGATGCGACTTTTTTGGTGGTTCAAAAATCAAGACGCTAAAAATGCTAGGTGCAGTAGGTGGATTGTTTTTAGTTTCTTTTTTACCTTTTTGTGTCCTTGAAAATCAAATCTGGGTGGAAAAAGGTGCCTTTATTTTCCAAAGAAGTTAAAATGTTAGAAGTATAGAAACTATCGATAGTTTCCCTACACTATCGCAATTGTTATCAATATTTTATTTTCACTATTGATCCATCGCTATCGCAGCATTAACATAGCGATGCAGCGATAGTTCAATATATTGTTACACCCTTAATAATATAATGTATGTTAAGTATAAAATACAGTTACAATTTAGAGAAACTAACGTTTTGAATTGTTGCCAGCATAGGTTATGGCTGGTGAGTAGGCAGCCTCCAATTGATTTGTTGGATCAAAAACTATCACATTGTACACAACACCCTGGCCAACTTGATGAGTGTCAAATTTCAGCCTTGGAATGGTTGGCGCTTTGAGAGTGGCAACCTACAAGTAATAGAAGTTAATTGACCAGTATGTCATTTATTGTTTTGTGTCTAGAACCTCTTTGAAAACCACAGATGCAGCTTATACACATACATGGATGTTTTTAAAGCACATATATTTCCCAATCATTATCAGTTATTGCTTCCCATGCTACTATTTATGATGTTAGAATATGAAACTGTATGTTTAAATTAGCATTGAAAGTACCTTGAACCAACAAAAATAAAAACTTTTCATCATTGCCATCACCTGCTTTGAGGCAATACCAGGCCGGCAGGCCTCGATTTAGAACTATCCAACATGTACATGACAAATGACACTCCAAACAATACATGTATGTCTTTGCCAAATTTCACAGGTTTTTTCATCTCCACTTTTTTTAAAACAAGTTTGTACGCGGCTTAAAAAAACCCGTCTGCTCATAGGTAAAAGATGAAGCTTGACGAAATTTACAAATGATAGCGTTGTTTTGTTGATTGTGTGAAGCCTGTTCATAGTTCAGAAATAGTTACTAGCATGTGATCAAAACTTGCCCCAATCAAATTCTTTTCTTTCTACAACTAAATCAAATAGCCCTGCTCAGCATGAAAACATTGCTTTTCTTAAAAATCTCAATCATGCCATCTCACAGTATCACACTTACCATTTTCCATGCTAGGCTAGTGGAAACCCTTGGGTTCCACTGTACAAGCATAGAAAATGGTCCATTAATCTGGTTGCCGGAATAGGCCACAAAAATCTTGCTGTAATAAGTGGGTGACCATATTAGAGGGTTTCTTTAAATAACAAAATGACTTATACTGAGCTTTTTTCGGGCCAGAATACAGAAGCTGTATTAATGGGTGACCGCAAGGCAGGGTTTTACTGTTCAAACTGGGCTACAGGAGACTACACATCATCCTACACAATTAAAGCTCCTTATGCAAACTGACCTTCTTCCCATGGGTTTTGATCACATCAGGGTAAGCCATTTTTTCCATACCCCTAAAAAATGTCTCCTCTGAAGTGTCGCCTTCATCAAGAAACATGATGTAAATATGGTATTCAAGACGGTAATGCTCTGGTGATTTACCAGGATGTAACTTATTCCCATCACATGGTACAGTCTTGCTAGCATTGTCAGATCTGTGCAAATCATACAAAAATAAAATTTCAACTCTGTCACTAAATTCAAACGAAAAAGGGGCCATACCATACATTGAGAGTCACACTTTAACAAACTTTGGACATAAATATTTCAAAAGGCAGGTAATTGTTATTTAATATTATAGTAATTGGACCAGGTGGAGTACAATTCAGGGACCAATCGCACTAGTTTCAAAATCAGATGAGCGCAAAGTGAATTGAATTGTACAACACAAGGTCCAATTACTAATTAACCATATCTACTGTATAACAAATTTTGGAATTAAAAATATCTTTTGGGAAGTTCTTTTGAGTGAAAACATCTGTAGCGCTTTTCATAAATGTTGAAAACTGTGAGAAACATTGTGAAAAAAGTCCATTAAAGTGCACATAATTGACATGTAAATCACATGGGTATCCAATTACAAAAAGTTCAAATCGGACAGCTGTAATTGGACACCCACATGATCACACGCTGATTACGTGACAAATAGGCCCGCGGAGAACCAATCACAAGCAAGACTTTTGTTATAGATAAGATCATTATTATTTTGCATTTCTGTAAAGTAATATTAACAGTAAGTCACAGTATTAGACTTGGGGTTTTCATATCTGCTGAAAGCAGGATCACTGAAAATCTTGGACTCAAATTACGCTTCATTAAAAAAATTAGAATACTCTAACCATTTTGAACATGATCTTGTGAAACAGTACGTGTTTGATTAAAATATGAAAAATAACAGACCTTTCATAATACACATTGGCAAATGAGAATGTTACATTGGTCTCCACTGCATCATAGGAGATCACGATATCTGGATCAAATTCCATGTTGCATGTGAGACAACAACCACCTGGAAATGGAGCTAAGAAGAGAAGAGAAAACAGTTATCAACTTTACTGAAACAAAATACTGTCAAACCTCTATTAAGTGGTCACCCCCTATTAAGAGGTCACAATTCAAATTCCTGAATTTTGCTTCACATTATAACTGTGAATTGGACCTCTATTAAGCGGTAACCACT
This sequence comes from Platygyra sinensis, assembly GCA_019787425.1. Taxonomy (NCBI): domain Eukaryota; kingdom Metazoa; phylum Cnidaria; class Anthozoa; order Scleractinia; family Merulinidae; genus Platygyra; species Platygyra sinensis. Next base: position 72,442 of record JAHPZR010031129.1, read on the forward strand.
ATCAAGTGGACGTGGTCACTTTTTAAACTTCTCAACTGGATAATTTTACCACTACATTAGGTGGTTAACCTGAGCACAGTTTTATGGTCAAGAGGAACTTACACTGATGCTTAACAAAAATCAGTGGTCAACGTGTTTCACAAAATAAAGTTACGTAGCCTCAAATAACAGACAGCCATAATTGACTTTTTCAGTTCATGTTAACACGAGATGCTAAAACTGCCCATGATCTGTTTCAAGAAAAAGATGCTTGATGCTAGCCTTACAAACAACACTACTATAAAATCCGTTGACTAGTACATGCAATCTATACTTCACATATTGTAGCATTTTTGAACAACAGAAAACTATTTGTCAAGGTCTTTCAGGACAATAGAGAGTTTGTGCTTGGGGACAGAAGATGGTGACAGATTCTTATCTTCGTCAATGCACAGGTGTAAATACCTCAGTGTAAACCTGGCATCCTTGTACCACGCAAGTCACATTGAAATTCATAGACTACAAAAATGCTGATTTACAAAAAGGTGCTTTTTCTCTTGTGCTGTTTAAAGTTAAACTCAAAACTTGAACTTGTAAATGGGCAATTCTGTCACTCAGAGGAGGTTGGACACGCGCCGAACTGCATTATGGTAGCTCTAGGCAATTGACCAATCAGGACCGCATATTTTCTTGGGAGTCAATTTGGAAGAAATTGTCGCTTGAGGGATGAAGAGGATTTCTTTGCATGTTTTCTCAGCATTAACAAGTTTGGTGATCTAATTGCATAAAGGAAAAGGATCTAAAGTTTTAGTGTGTCACTTTTTTCGGCCAATTTGTTGAACTTTCTTGCCACTATTGGGATTCAACTGTAGGTGAATAAAAAATGGCGGATCGTGGTCACGATTTACGGTGTGCATAATCAACCAGTTCTTGCTCTGAAGCAATGGAGTTTTCAACCAAGAAAAATGTATCATCACATTCCAGAATAGTTATAGTTTGCACCCTATCGCACCCCTTATCGTTTGCTCGCTATATTTGTCTAAAGTTTGACATTTTTTTGGCGGTAATCAAGACAGCACTGTCACCAAACATGAAGAGAAACCTAGTTGTTTTCATCTTATTTGAATCGGTTTAACTCGATTTATTTTTTGCCGTTGTAATGTTACATTAATGTTATTAGTTTTACGTCTGGTGCTTAATAGATTGCTGTATTTTTACAGATTAATGTTTATTATCGAGACTATAAAACCCCTTGAATTATTTATATTCAAGTAGATTCAAGGTCAATAGGCTCCTTGTAATTAATATTGCATCATTTATCTGGGCATAGTTCAATATTTCTTTGTAATTGTTGTTCTCAGCAGAGATCAGAGTAGACACAAATATTGATTTCCTGGTGGATATTAATAACTGGTGTTATAACCAGGAGCCATGTAATGAAAACAGAGAGCCATCTTCATATGCTGTCTCTACAATGTGGTGGCTTTGAGCATGCTTGATGAATTTGCCTTTATGAGGAAAAAAAGGTTCAAATATTAATTTTTTACTTTCATGTCTTGGAAATCTTTTCTGCAAAATGTTGTAATTTTAGCATATAGTTGTGTTATGTTGCATTTCTTGACTGCCAGGTTTAGGCTATAATAAAATGTTGATAGTAAAGTTCAATAAAAAAAGATACCTTTTTTTCTGTAATGTACATGTACAGCTATTTGTTTGTTGTCGTCATCTGTTTTGCCTATGTGCAAATGTTATGTACCTAGTGTGATGTTTGGGGAGATAAATAACCCACTAGACACCATGAAAAGCAACTAACATAGTTTAATGGCCAATACTGAAATACACACTTCTTGGCCAAAGCACATCATAAAACCACATTACGCAAGTGAACCAATCAACATACATAACACCTATCTCATTTTGGTACAAGGCCTGGTTGTGCATGATTATAAACAATTATTGGATGAGGTTTTTGTGATATCTAGAATGATCAAGGTTGAGGTAAGGGTTGTCAGCCAAAGCCAAATGCTGAGGCTGATAGCCCTTACTCGACCAAGATTATTCGGGATATCACAAAAACCGAATCGAATAATAATTGTTTTATTATAAATGAAACGAAAAAAAGGGAAGTCATGTTTTTGCTTCTTCAATGACGGGAAGCAACGCAAAAGCATGCAAACTTGACATGAATACCCGTGACCTTAAGTGTCCTTGACATGATTAATTATCGTATAACCTGCAGTTATGATGTCATCGGCACTGATTTTGAAAATTTACTGTATGCTCTCAGCCAATCACAAAAGAGTTAGAGATTCGATGTACAATAATTGATGTTGTTAGTATTCACTAGCAATAACTTAATTAGCCCCAGGCCCTCTGAACTGACTCAAGGTCAGATGTTTGTTGACATCGGCTCCCATCTGATCATTTCTCATTTGCTCATTCTAGTTGTTTGAATTAACCTCCCTCCCTCCCCCACTCTCCCCAGATTGAGTCCCTGCTTGAGTCCCCAGACTCCCTCTCTTATTTATAAAGATGCCCAAACTGATACACTGGCTCTTGGTCTTGTGTCGAGATGCTCGGGAAGGGGCATCAGGGGATAATTTTCTGCAAGGACAACCCAATTTTTCAAAGGCAAGATAACTGATCCCTAAAATAATAGTCAACTCAAGGGTTTATTTTTTCAGATACTGTATAAATCTTAAAACCTTTTATCCTTGTTATGGTAAGTATGGATTTATGGATTTGGAAATTTCTCAGCAAATTTTTATTTGATACCCCCTTCTCTCCAAGGACAGACCAGGATATTCATTTAAAATAGAAGTGACCATTTTGGGACTTTGGTGTGGTATGGCTCCCTAGTCTCAATTTTTAATGCAATATTATCTCATTTTTTAGCGACTGAAAGATGTTTAATTTCAGTGTACTGATAATTGGATGCATGTAGTGATACACTAATAACCAACCATTCCTTGAGACAAATCATACTACCCTCATCATTGGGAAAATGTCTTCTGCTCATAAATATCAAGGATTACACTTTTGGGATGCCTGCATGTCCTAGCTATAGTGCTTTCTAAGTTTTTCATCAAATTGGACTTTCTCTTTCTCACATAACTTGTCAACTAACTAGCTATATGAAATAGGAAATTTTGTTTCCATATGCAAAAACAATTATATTCATTGCCACAGAAGTAGAAATCATTTGTAACAGTTAGATGTAAGGACAGGGTTCTCAATTAATTAATGGGCTATTTTAAATCTGATGACCTGGGTTACAGGTATTTTTTTATAAATAAATATTTTTTTTACAAATAAACTAATATATCTTTTCAGTTCCCTGTAAACGAATTAAGTACAATTTTCGAGCCATAAGCAAAAATGTAAACAATAACACGCAGCCAGAAGAAATCGCATTCAAGCTTTCGTTTGCTCATATTATAAGCTGAGAAGCGTAAAGCTGCATTTCTCGCAAAGCACAATCATTCGTGTATCAATGAATGTTAAAAAGTGGCAGGATTTATTGAGGAAATACACCATGTAGCTGCATATATCCATCTGCATGAGTAGGATTGTCAGATCGATCACACTTGGACTCGTCTTCACTCTGGGACTCGATCGTAATAAAAAACACTCACGTTTTTATAGTCTTCGCCGATCGTCATGTGTTGGTAAGGTAATCCGAACAATTTTGTAGCAGAATAACATTCAACGTTCAACATTAACATCGAAAAGAAGAAAGAAATTTCGATTTTAACGGATCTTGGGTCACTTCCCCATATGTCCAAACAGCATGAGAGATGGTGTCAACTGAAGCATATTGTAATATTGACCCATAATGCAGTTCGGTGCGTGTCCAACCTCCTCTGTCTGTCACTTAGACAAATTCTGATGAATTGAACGAGAACAGAGAGTGTAAATTTAGCTTACCTCCAGTTGTGTAAGGTACAACTATTATATCAGCTTCAAAACTATGATCCTTATTTTCTGACCTCAAATAGAAAGGATAATATTGTATAATGCCCGGTAATAGCCTCAGAACTGCAACATTTGATCCCTTGTCTGAAGAACCATATGAATAATCTGGATTCAAAGATAATGTTACATTGTATTGCTTCACATGAACTTGACATATAGCAAATCTCCATGATGACACTGGGACATAGAGCTCCAAGTTCAATGCCACCGATGGATCAAGTGTCCTTCTTTGTCCCCTGTTTGGTTGGAGGTTGTCTGCAGACCCTATAGCAAAACAGTAAATAAATATCAATACTCCTTATCCAAAATATTTTTTTTTCTCTCTTGGTATACAAGATCAACTGTTCAAGCCAAAGTGAGAGGCATTGCTATAGATTCAAGATTCTCTATTTTTGCACTATATATCATTAACTACAGCTAACATGGAAATAAAAAGGAGAAAATAAAGAGAACAGAAGTTTACATATTGTAGGAAAAAAAGGAGACGTGCGTAGTCACCACAGTAGCAAATGCTTTCCAGATGGTCACTACCACATGATTTCATGAGAAAAATGGAAAATATTTTAATGAGCTGGCACACTAGATTTAAGATTTACAAAGAGAAAATAAATAAATAATAATATATTATGTAATAAATCATTCATACATCTAAGTAATGATACATTAAAAAAATTGATATTATAGTGACAAAGATATTCTCTATAGCTATTTATTCATCATGAATCCTTGAATCCTGTACATGTGAATCAGGTGATCGAAAAACGTCAGCTTCCAAAAGTGGATCTGTTCTACAGTGCAATTATTAAAAAGAAATTTTAAGGTTATCTTATTTCATGGTAAATCAAGATGCAGAGTAAGAGACGTGAAGAGACTGATAACCTTCCAAGTTAATCATAGTGATGACTTGAAATTGCAAAAAAATAACACTGTATTCGACAATACCTCTACATGATCAACGACTTACTGTAAGCTTATAATTAACTTATGTAACGTAAGTTTAATCAATGCAATGCGTGCCTTGACAATTGCACAAAGTAAGAAATATACACAAAGTTTCCAAACGTCAACGAAATTGAAAGCGAAAATCACATACGAGTTACATTATGAGAACGAAACAACGAAATTAAAAGTACATTTACGACAAGAAATCTCCTTGTCAGTCCCTGACTGATGACGGATCGATCTAATTTTCGCACGGTAGAGACTCGACTAAATGCGATCAACGTTTCCTTACCTGCAAAATTCTGCGAAAGAACACATAGTGCGACGAAGATAATTATTAAAAAGGTTTTTGTTTCCCGTGACATCAAGGCGAACTTGAAAGAACTTCACAAAACAGGCAATGCACAAATAGAGGCAAACACCACGAAGAACATATGACAGTCACAACCTTCGGGCCGACATTTTGTTTTCATTCCACAGACACCAAAGCACGCTGGGAGAACTTTCCACATGCAAAAGAGGCTGATTTCTTAGCCTCTGATTGGCTAACATCTAACGGAAGCAGGAATTTCAAACTGTGCAGCATTCATGATCAAGTGTACGAAGCACGTTGGTTCGAACACTTTGATAAAACGTTCATTTTCTTGTGATCTAGTTCAAAACCACAAAGAACTGCAGTTGAATGATGTCTTCAAGTGAACGTGAGTCAATTATGCCTTGTTTCTATTCACTCTTCATCTGACAGGTCGAGAATTTACAACAAGATGAAAGAATGTCGAGAGGCCTAAGCTGCCTTCTCAAATGTGACTAAATCGTGATTTGTGCCATTTAAATTTCGAAATTTGTATTCAAATATTTTTTAAACTGATCCTTTGTAGCCAGTTTTAGATCTTTAATGGGGTTCAGGTCATGTACAAAGACATACAGTAGCAAGGATCGATATCGTTTTCTTTCAAACAGCTTGCATGCCGTGTTGCTGTTACCGTTATAAGACATGCCTCGCTGTTTTACTAAGCAAATGGTGTAAACGTTCTTTCAGACAGTTTAATGACTATTTTTCTTTTGATTCATATATCCGCTAAAACTTGAGATCTTCCACTTGTGTACCTCTAAACTCAGCTAGCTGTATAATTTAACTTTAATCGTTCTCTACTCAAGTTTTGTTTGCATTGTTCACATTACTGCTGTTTTCCTGATTGTTATTGTATTTCGGTCTGGGGGGCCAGAGCTCTAACAGATGAACCAAGCAATATGTTCCAGAATGCTTTTATAACAAATAGAGTATTGTAATTATCAGTTTGGGGAAAATAGTATGATGTATATTATTTACATTTTTTATAATTGTTTGATTACATAGGACGCCCAAGTACCTCTCTTGATGAAAGCTTGACTAACATGCAGTGGTTGTGCAAACTGGATTCTAATCCTTTGTTGGAAACTCAAAAGGCAAATGAGACAATAACTGCTGAGCCAACGTCAATGAATCCACACCCAAAGCCCCCTTATTCTTATGCAACCCTTATACTACTTGCTATTAACAGTACACAAGAGAAACGTATGACGCTGCAAGACATATACAAATGGATAGAGGATAACTTCCCCTATTATAAAAATTGCAAAAGGCATGGAAGGTAACTCACTATACAATGTACAACTGTACATGCATGTAATGACAACTGAAATTTAATCAAGCAGTCTTGCATCTGTTTGTGTTTACATTTATAAATAAGAGTTGATAAATGAATTGATGACTTGGATAAAGTGTAAATAATAGAGAAGCATCCTCAAGTCAAAATACTCAGAAAAATAATTTTCTGAGCTCTCCATTTACTCGCAAAAATTATCCTTTCGACATATTGAGCCTTGGCAGGACATGTGTTACATGCATAAGGACCTAGTATACTGTGTATTGGCCTTGCTCACCATGAGTATCCCATAGGTCAGTGGTTAAAGTGTAGCCTCCTATTCAGACATTCTTTCGGCTCATCACACACCTTCCTCCCCCAAGAATGTCTGCTGAAGCCAACGGAACATTCCTTGCCTTTTGTTTATTTGCACCCCAATTACATCTGCAGACTTTAGACCCAGAGAAGTACAACAGACACCAGTGTGACCTTTCCACAATTATGTGGACATAATCATGGCTGGTACCGATTGGTTGTGATCTCCAGCTGATCTTTGGGGCAAAGTCTGCAATAGTGATTGGGAGGCGAGCAAACAAAGGGCAATTAGGAATGTTTCCTTGGCCTCAACAGACTTTAGTGGGGGAGGAAGATTTTGTGACAAGCCCAAAGAATATCTGTGTAGGAGGCTATGGTTAGAGTGTCCAACAGGTATTCTGGAAGGTCATGGGTTTGACTTCCATTGGGGGCTCAGAACTACAGTGTAATAATTCTTTTTCTGAGTATTTTGACTCGAGAATGCTTCTCCATTATTTATAAATCAGACTGTTGAAAGTGTAGATACTGACTACTCACTGCAAAATGATACCAAAAAATAATTACGCTATAACACGTTACTGTTTTTGTTTTGTCTTTTTACAGAACTCCATTCGCCATAACTTGTCACTCCACAGCTTTTTCCTCAAAGCCCAGAGACCTTCCAGTCTGCCTGGTAAGGGCAGTTACTGGTGCATATCACCAGAAGGGAAGGAAAACATAATGAAAGAAGTTATGAAGCATCAACAGCCCCTCATGAACCAACCTGTGACCACAGATCAATCAAATACAAAAGGCTTACGACCTATTCTGCCAAAACCTGCCGATGATCTGCCCATGTCATCAAGCCCATTCTTGAACAAGGGTGGTGTTCAAATTATAACAGATGGCAGCCTCTCTGGATTGCCTGGCAGTATACCAGTTGTAATCCTACCAACACAGATTTACATGAACATGGCAAACAAAATAGCAGCCCAAGCTGCGATAGGAAATATGGCAGCTGTTGCCATAAATCCAAGCTACGTTCCCGTGACAACTGAAACATCAATTGGGGAGAGTAATACAGAAGCTGTGCAAGTCCAAGGATCTCAAGGACTTGGAGAAGAAAGTGAAAGCAGCCTTTCGGGAACAATTTCTGTCAAGGAGGAAGTGGAATCTGGATGTTCACCTTCTCTGACTCAAATTGAGCAAAAATTGTTCAGCAAGAGCTCTGCCTTGACTTTGACGGTGGAACAAGCACTTTGCAATATTGAAGACAGGAAAAATGAAATTATATCAAATGGTGGCACCACAAGTAAATCAACAAGCAGCAGGAAAACCTATAAGAGCCCCTCTTTGAGGGAAGTCAAAATTGAAAATGAAATGTTGGATCCACATGCCAAGAAAACAAGAACAGACAAAAGGAAAACAAAGCCCGGCAACAGGATTAAGACATCTACACCAAGTTTACAAAAGAGGCAAAATTTACCTCAACCCAAAAGATCTCCCCTGAGACCACGCCCACAGCCTACATTAGCGGCTATCAATTCACAAGCCAATGAGATGATTTCACCAGGACCTATCTTTAATTATAGAAACAATACTAGTGACATTACATGCCTATCACCAGTTAAACCAATGATTACCCCCACCAAGGCCTGCACCAACCAGAGCTTTCTGGCTTCTCTTTTGGTTTCACCTCTGAATTGTGGTAGTGGTCACCTGGGGTTCACCTCCGCAAGCCATGGCTCAGACAGTGGTTTTTTCACACCACTTAAGGAGGGAGAGTTTGATTATGGATTTCTGTTTTCTCCAGAGAGATTTAGCATCAACAAAGCATGCAGTACACCACAGAGTTGTCGGAAGTCATTAGGTCTTGGTTTGGCCTACAGAGCTGAAGATAAGAAAGTTGATGCTCAATGCAGTGGTTATGATATGGATTTCACAAAACTTTAAAGTATTTTATTCTTCCAGTATTCTCATATTCCTTTTACTATTGTCAATGGTCAAGTGCTGCAAAGGAATAGGCTAAATTCTTCTAAATTCTAACTATTTTTGTCAGGTAAAGCTGAGTGCTAGTACCCATAAAAAAAGAAACATTAATTCTCACACACTGAATGCATTTTTGTCTGCCACACGACAATGCAACAGCACTTTATTGACAAGAAAAGAAAGAAACATTAATTTTGGGTCTTTTTATGAATTCTTGAAATTGTCAGGTAAGGAAATATAAATGTATCAGTGACAGTGTACAGCTGTATAAAAAATATTCGTTTCTGTGTGTTAACCTATTTTAATTGATAGAAATTAATATATGGTATTATACTAAACAGGTCTGATGTTGCTATCTGATCTCCAAACCAGTTTCATCTTCTCCCTTGAAAGCTATATTTTTATTGACTTAATATTTTGTGTAAATTTTACTCTGTGAAATGCTTTCTTTTTTTTGTAGCTCTGCAGAACAAAAATTAAGTGTGCTTTTCTAAACTTCTAATGCTTTGCTAATTATTTGGAGATATATATAAGGATTTTTTTGAAGAGTGAAAAAGGTATTCATCTTAGATATGAAAAAAAAGAACTGTACTGATTTAATGAAAATACGTGTAATTACAATTTGAATAATTCTGTCAGTAGGCCGTCAGTAGTACAATTTCTCTAGCGGCATTCATACACAAGAGCTTGTGAATGACCCAATGTAATGGATAGATTTTACAATATTCAAATTTGGTAACAGTGCGCTTCTCATATTTTACAGTCAGGTTGTTTTCCTCTCTATTCTTATAAGTCTTATTTAATCATCATTCATTTTCCCCATTACCTCAATATTTTTTTCAGAATCTCGTGTGACGATGCAGTATTACAACAACATAAAAGGTTGTAGGCAAACATGAATAAAAGTTTAGCCAAGTGGCTTAACTTAAGTGTCTCATTCTCATTATTTTCACTGAGTTCCAGACGTTAAACATCCTCGTACAGTTTGCGGTTACAATAAGCTTACCGTCTCACTTCAGCATATCGATTTAAGGAGCAACTTCAGAATACCCGTCCACTCCATTTACAAGTGTCGGTGTGCTTTGAAGAACGAGGAATATAACAATAGTTGCTATCTATCGCATGGCAGGTCACGCTTGTGGTCCAATTTCTCACGCTTAGGTTTTTCTTTTCCATTTGATTTTTGCACAGAAAGCTACCAAATTTCAATAGGACGCTCGCTGTGCACTGTTTGGGTTGTGTTTGGAGAAAAAGCCTGGGAACGAAGCCACAGATATGCGCATAACGTGACACACAGCCGGCAAATCATTGCGTTCGTTACGAAGGGTTTTTGATTCTTTGTTAGCCAGTTCTTTTTAAAATTCCTCTTCGTAAGAGAGGAAGACTCAGTTTTCAATGTTAGTTTGGCCGGGGTTTGCTAATTTATTGGACCAACAATGTTGCGTTGAACTGTGGCCACGCTGTTCACGTTGTGACATGTTGGGTGTTGTTGGCTCAAGTTGAAGATCCGGACAAACGATCCCAACATAAGCCTCCTACGCAGACGTTCTTTGGCTTGTCACGCGTTCCTCCCCACGAACGTCTGCTGGGAGGAACGCGTGACAAGCCTAAGAACGTCTGCGTGGGAGGCTATCCCAACATGTACTTTTCAGCATTATGTATCGCGACATTGTTGGGCGCAACATGCTGCACGCATTTGGTCACCCTGTTGCGACATGTTGGGTGTTGTTGGTCCAAGATTGCCTAAAAAGGATCAAATTTTTCATGAACGATTTTGTGTGGATATAGTCTGCTGGCAGCCGGTTTTTTCTTTAAGGGTCACTAGGATGAGCGTTTAGTCATCGCGAACGCAAATGGCGTTGGCCGTGTAGAGAAGAAGGCAAGACAGGGTGGTATGGCCATGTCTCGTCCCATTCTGTTTAGGCTAAATAGTCTCTCCTCATAATCCTTCCTGAAATTTCGAGAGAAAAACCGGCTGCCAGCAGTCTAGTGTGGATATTGCATAATTTATTAGGGAGCTTTAGATTGGACTACTAGTACGAGATTGAGTACGAGTACGACTTTCGAATTTCAAACCAGTGACATCTCCAGAACCTTCCTTCTACATGTTGGTTTTAGGCAGAGAGAGTAGCTCATGGGATGAAATGGGTATGTGTTGTGATGATGTGAAGCCTGAAAACTAGAATTGAAAAGTCGTACTCGTACTCAATCTCGTACTCGTAGTCCAATCTAAAGCTCCCTATTAAATGTCGTACCCGCGCCAGGGCATGGCCACTAGTTCGACTTCCAACAGGTCAAAAATATTGGCGATATGTTAAATGTTGCGATTGTTTGGCCGTGGCTTTTTCCTGAGACATGCGAACGGTGGTGAGACATTTCTTAGGATTTTCTGCTGAGGTATCATGTCAGATCGTTTCGCAAAAAAGTCAGATCGTTCTCATATGGTCAGTTCGTTCTACTTATGTCAGACTCCCCAGAGAAACACAAGAAGCGACAAGGCCTTTGTGACAGAGAAAGCAGAATTTCGTGTTATTTTTGATACTAGCTGGATTAATTAGCTGGAAGTCCTGTGAATTTTGACAAAGTGATTAATTGACATTTAACTGGAAGCATTCAGTGATGATATCTTTGTTTGCTTAGCTAAACAGAATCAAACAAGTTCAAATAATATTTCTCGCGGTGTTTTCATGGTTGGTAACTCGAATGATTACGTCATAACACCATATGCTGACGTCAGAGGGTGTTTTCTAGAACTTCAATAACCGAGACCTTGACCCTGAGCCTAGGGGAGGTTAGAATTATTGAAACACGTCCAAATGTGGGCATCTAGCATTGGATTCAGTTTGACTTTCATTTAACGTGTTGTCATTTCAGCTGGATTGTTCGAGTTTTGTTTATATTTCAAGAACCGTTCCAGATTCCCCAGACAATCTGTAACCAGCCTTTTTTCATAACAAACATGTAGTTGTTATGTCGTGTTGTAAAACTGCAGTAAAATATTATTTGCTTCTTCTACTGATTATTCCAGAAATCAAATGTGCAAACAAAACAAAATTTGCGGACTGATATGTAACGATTTGACAACTAATTCCAAGTGATTTAAAAAAGGAATTGCTCTCATATTAAGGTATGTATATCTTGTGGTATTTACTTCCAAAAAACAGGCCGTTATGTCATTCACTACTGTGTTATGAAACAAAATTAGTGTACATACCATCGAAAGATAGGCGACGGGAAAACGAGAAAAGTTAAAACTCAGTAATTTCGTCTTTGCTTCCCCATTTTATTTTGCCTGACTTCGAAAAAGTTTAAAAAAGAAATGATTACCATATTCGGCATTTTCTTACTGAACGAATAAAATAGACTCTTGAAGAATTATGTATTACGTCAAAGATGTTACTTAATCAATTGTTTAAGAATTATTAATCCAAAATGCAGCCTTATCAAACCGTTCATCTATCTTCGTTGCTTACGCACAAACTTTACACAAAGCAAACTTTATTGTCTTCTGTCAGTTTAATTTTACGGGGAGAAATTGGTGCGTTAATTAAGATGTTTTGATAGAAATTGTGGTAAAATATCAGGTCATAAAACATTCGTAATTAGAGAATTTGAGGTTTTTATTTTACTTAGGAGTAACAGCAAATTTTGCAGGAACACCCGTTTGCTCTATTTATACGCGAAGCTTGATACAGTTCAAACACAGTGAGAAATAAATAGATTCAACATCTGAAAAAAGGCTAATTAAAATTTAAAGCACCTCTGCTTCTCATTCGTTATTTGCTATCTCTGTTTTCGCTGCAATATGTTTTTGCGAGTTCAAAATTGTTTTTATTTAATGCCGATAGCCCACTGGGAAGCGTCACTACTAACAATGTTTTCCGCTAGGATACTAATTACTCTTGTACAATTCAAAACCAAATTTGTCGTGAAATCAACGCTGTCTTCGAGTCCAAAAATTTTCATCTTTGTTATTTTCTCACTTTATTTTTCCCTTTCCGAAGGTGCGAAAAATGATGTTTTTTTAATGGCTTCAAACTCGTAATTTAATAAATCGGTAACATTTCTTGATCTTCACCGGAAAATTGGATCTCTCGTTGCGTGGAATCCTTAAGAGAAGACAGAGATAAGAAGATTTTCTTTATTTAAAACGTCAATTATCTCAAAATAATTTTAACACAGACGTAATATTTGTTCCTATTGACCAAGATACGGGAATCTACGAAAACTATAGTACAGCATTTTACTAGAGAAGCATGCAAGCCTGTTGTTGGAATTGATGTTTTTCTGGCTTCACAAGAACCTCTCGACACGTCACAAAAATAGTTGTGACTATCACGAAAGAATAGTTACTGAAACATTGAGTGAACTACTGCTGTTTGTGTTTAAAAACTTCAACAGAATGTACACGGCTTCAAGCGTGAACATCAACGAATAACTGCCCAGTACACTGGACAACATCTTCTGTGTGTAACTGTTGAAACTCGCACGGTTTGTGACATCGCGGAGAAGATTGAAGCGGTATTCCGCGAAGAGCATTCGTTTCTGATTCAGACAATAACTGTGGTTATTTCGCCAAGTGTTATCTCCGAAATGTTCTTGTGCTGACATTGGAAGATAGTTCTAAAGCGTCTCCAACTGGGATAACGCTTTCATCATGACTGAAAATTTCGATGAAGACAACAGCTTGAAGGATCCGTCGTGCGGCACTGAGCAGGTTTCAGAAGAGATTCCACGGACACTGTTCTCGCCTTTAATCGCGGTTTTGGAAGACAGTGAAGTACAAGGCATTGAACGAAGCAGAAAGTTCTCGAACAAAAACAATCTTGAGTTGCCAGCTGTGTTGTTGTCACCTTGCGTGCGAACTAGCAGGTCTGAACAAAGCTTGCGAAGTGAAAGTTCTCGTGAATTCCTTGAGTCACCTACTCTTTCAAATGCTTCTAGAGACATATCTTCCTCTACTCTTGAGCCTGACGAAAAGCAATCGGCTGGTGATCGTCCTAGGAAAAGGAAACTATCGCTTTCTCTTCCGTGTTCTCCGTGTAGTTCAGAATACTCACTCAGTGACGGTGCTTTCAATGGATGCCCTCATGGTGATAACATGTCTCCTCGAGATGAGGAGACTGCCGCCAGTCGTTCTAATCAGGACGGTTCTTGTGAAAAGCAAGAAGATTGGGATCTTCCCTGCTCTTTCAATGGCCATGGTCTTTTCGCGGGTTCAATGCGAGGTTCAACGGCTTCTTTACACTATCCAGAAGAAGAAAAAACAACAACAGATTTGAACAATGGTGGAGGTGGCTTGCCAGTCGCCTGTTCAACACCAGATTTACACCGGAATAGATCGGGTTGTTACAAAAATCCCCCCAAACAGCTTTGCTGCTTACTGCGCACAAATTACACGCCTCTATCCACACCAAGCTCGGAATGCTCCTCTTCGAGATTTTCAAACCAAAACCTTCAGGGGCCAAATGATGACAAAGACATGAGCCAAAACGAGTCCGTTTTACCAGACGAATACCATAGCCACAAAAACAAAGCAAGTGAAATTGCTCCGGAGCCATCATCCACTGCAGCAACGGCAGCTTCAACTTCTGCACTCAATAACAGGAAAACCTTTCTATTTCCAACTTACGAGGCCAGCTTTACACAGCATTCGACGCCCGATTTAAGAATCAAGGAGACCCTACCTGTTCCAAAGGACTGGACGCGCAGCCAAAGAAACCTTGCCCCTATAGGGTATGGGTTGCACCCGGCAAAATTGAAGAGTCAAGGGCAAGGTTGAAAAGTTCCAAAAGGACAAGGTCAAAGAACACTTCGTCCATATTTCTTCATCCAGACATGGCTCGTTATTCAGGTTCTAACCAATCTTCCGAAGGGAGTGCAACATCTTTGATAAGGACGCGTTCTTCAAAGGCCTCCTGCCATAAAACTAAACAAGCGAAATTTCGTCAGAGATTTCCACAGGCCTCGTCAAGCATAAACAGCTCTACATCTTCCACCTTTGCAGAATCATCAGGTACTAGAAGCCAGAACTCCTTCACTAAAAGTTTTCTCTCGTTGATTAACCCATCAAGATTGCTCTCCAAGTTTCGCGTCGGTTCTAAACAAAGTGTGCATAGCGCAAACTCGCACTCGTCTCGCAAAAGGCGAAAGCATATCAATTTCCCAGACGATGACAAAATTGTGACCCTGAACGTCAGCGGAAGACGCTTCCAAATCCGAGAATACTTCCTTTCAATTCACCCAAATACTCTATTAGGGGGTAAGGCAAGAAGTCTGTTTTACGACGAGGTAAAGGATGAGTTCTTTTTTGATCGCGATCCGGACAGTTTTCGCTATATTTGGAACTTTTATCACTCTGGACAACTGCATTGTCCGCGAGACGACTGCGTCCAGTCGTTTTTAGACGAAGTGGATTTTTTCGGCTTAGATATCAGCATGCTTTGCGAGTGCTGCTGGTGCGAAACGTTTCAAGCGGCACATGAGAGGTTAACAAAACGACGCGAAGAACGTGAGGCTAGCGAGAGGGAGGCGGCAGACGGTGTGCATGTTCTTGATCCAAACGCGTCCTTGAGAGAAAAGGCTTGGATGACATTAAAGGAGCCATCTTTTTCTCGACTTGCGAAAATCTTCTACTTGCTAAGCGTCTTCATGATCGTAGTCAGCGTTGTGGCGAACACGACAGAGACCATCGCATGTAAAGGAGTGATTAGAATTTGTAAAGAAGAAAACGAGGAGACATATTTCTACATCGACACGGTGTGCGTCGGTTTCTTCACGTTCGAATACCTGTCACGTTTGGTAACGTGTCCAAACCGTCTAAGATTTATCATCAACCGAATGAGCATCATAGATCTGCTCGCAATACTGCCTTACTACATTGATTTGCTACTGAGCTCTCTTTCGTTTGACGCTCGTCTTGGGATGAACGCTTTGGTTGTGTTACGGGTATTACGAATACTTCGCATTTTCAAACTTCTCCGTCATTCCAAAAGATTGAAGACTCTTATTCAGAGCATGAAAGACTCTGCCACTGAGCTTGGTCTTATAGGATTCCTTTATTTAGTCATGCTCATATTAGTTTCAAGTATTATTTACTTTGCCGAGTTGTCGGAGAACACGCAGTTTTCCAGCATCCCGGAAGCTATGTGGTATGCGGTGATAACATCAACTACCGCTGGGTAAGTACAATTTTCTCTTTCAAGACGTTTCGTCTCCATCACAGACTCGCCAGCACGCAGACGTAATCTAGATGTCTTCTTTAAACGAAGGCTGAATGCTGATTTTTTCCAATTGTAAACCAAACGTTGCGTTACAAGACACTTGAGAAGAGTGACCAAAAAAACGCCCGGGCACTGGGAACGAGATTGGGCGCGTGGCTGTTTCAGGTCTGGCTCCTAGTGTTACCTCGGTCACTGTGTTGTTTTCTTGTTGGCACCAGACCCTCTTCTCTCACAGTGCCCCTCTTCGCCAAGGCAAAACTGAATTGTTGGGAAACTGACTGTCAGCGTTGGTAGAGACAGCCTGTATAAGACAAGTATCCCATGGGGGGGGGGGGGGGGGGGCGGTGGGTGGGAGGTAGTCATGCTTAGCTTCATATAAAGGCGGCTGAAGCTATAAGCAAGATCAGGGGGGGGGGGGGGAGAGTTAGCAGGGTTCTGATGGCTGCAGGATCATTCTAATCGTTCTCGGCAAACTCATGTTTCTTTCATTAATCACCTTAACACACAAACACTCTTCAAATACTCCAAGTCTTTCGTTTCCTTTGAGTTATTTTTCCTTCTTATTTTAGTTATGGTGACATCATCCCAGTCACATTAGCTGGTCGGTTGGTAGGAAGCGCCTGTTGTCTGTTTGGTGTACTTGTTATCGCACTACCGGTGCCAATCCTGCAGATCAAGGTTAGTTCTATTGAAAAGGAATTCTCAAAAAATGCAAAATATATAGAGCTTGGCACGAGAACCGAGTCTCGCCTTTTTCGCTTCTATTTGTATATATTTTGGGAAGCGCGCTGGCCTCATGGCTAGTGTGTCCGTCTCCGGATCGAGCAGTCCGGGTTCGAGCCCTGGCCGGGGACATTGCGTTGTGTTCTTGGGCAAGACACTTAACTCTCACAGTACCTCTCTCCACCCAGGTGTATAAATGGGTACCGTCGAGCTTAATGCTGGGGGTAACCCTGAGATGGACTCGCATCCCATCCAAGGAAAAGTAGAGTAAAAGTATTTGCTTCATGCCGGAGATAAGTGTAGGCCTGAAAGGTCACATGGCTCGAATGCAGACGTTACCTTTACCTTTTTTCAAAGATAAATTTCAATCTTTTTCCATCCTCGCACTTGTCTACTAGTCAACTTAGATTCCCAGCTCATGGGTTGCTCTCGTTTATCGATCAGTGACTGTGGCAGTTGCACAGATGTTTTAGGTTCCTTGTGAGCTAGGAATTGCTTTGGTTGATCCTCTCGTTTGTATGTTGATATGATCAATGTGAAACAGAATGATAGATTTACGCCTGCCCAGAAATAATCAGTTTGCATATTTCTTTCTTCCTTAGTAAAGTTAAGTGCTACCAGCAGCAGGGGATGTTCTCTCTTACCATGGCAAAGTTTGTTGACAAGCAACCGGAACGATTAAGTAGAGCTGTACTTTAAGGAGCTGACGAGAGTGAGGTGGCTTGGTAAAAAGTTGTTACACGTTGTCTGAAGGGGCTGCTAACAAGTTGTCTGAAGGGGCTGCTAACAAGTTGTCTGAAGGGGCTCTCAGACTGGAATTCGCAACCAATGATCTGCGTTTAGGCTTTCAGCTTTCTTTCATTTACCTAAATTTGATTTGTATGCAACATTTGGTGTCAAGCCATGAATTTCAAGCATAGCGTCTTGAAATGTAATTAAACTAATGAAGTAATGAAGAAAATATGACTGAACGCTGTGACGATTCTGTATCATTAGAATACTAGAGAAATAAAATTGCTGTTGTTAAACTGAACAACTTCAGTGTTTTAGATGTGAGATGCACTGGAAAAAGAATGAGTTTGGAGCCATTAATACACATGAAAAAAACTCATCAAGTAGCGAATTTCGAATTTCTTTAAGAATTTCCCTCTTTAATTTTCTGAAAAAAGGCTCAGTCCTACCAACTTTATATAACTTTTTTTGCTACCCTAAAATTAACAACCCGTCGAAAGTTACGACCCCCGAAGGTAAAGACCCTCAAATGTGGCTATTTCCGAAAGCAACGACCCTTGGTATTTTCGAAACTTTGTGGTGGGTACGGTCCACCCCACTTATGTCCAGGATTTAACGCAAGCATTGTTAAATCGGCACTTCATATCTGGCAGGGTTATTTGACATTTTCATGTTACTTCATATTTAACAGAATTGTGTGTGTTTTGGTGACTTTTTACCAATGAGGACTTTTTGTGATGCTTGTCATAAGGAGTTTGATTCTCATAAGCGTTCAATTAATCCTGGACATATCTATTGTAGGTCCACCCAAGAACAATGGAACTATATATAATGAAACCTGAAAGCACTTAAAAGACTTTTTGTTTCAGTAAAAAGTAATTTATTCAGACAACAAGTCTATTAAAATTAATCAAGCATCATTTGATGCTCTTATTAGTAGCAGTTTGTTGAAAGGGAACACGAATGTGCTCTCACAAAGTTTTCGTCCTCTAGATATATTGTCATTTACCAAGAGAAGATCAAGTTAGGCACTTTAAACTTCTCTTCCTTACTTAACTAGACTGCTGGGTTTTACAGCAGTTTTTAGTTTGTTGTTATTCATGGAGGCACTAGATTGTTTACATAAGTTGGTCTCTTGAGGGGCCACTACAGGAAGAAACATGCGTAGAGTGTAATTACTTACTTATTAGGGAGGTTTCATTTGAGAGTCGAGATGTAAAAGGTTTTGCACTACTTCATTACACAATTGGCTTAAAAATGCCATGCCTCTTTTTTTTCCAGTCGCAAGTTAAAACCAGACCCAATCTTGATTCGCTCTCTCATGTTTCAGTGCGCTTTGTGTCGGTGACATGGATTTACTTCGAGATTTTATCGGTTTATTGGATTGCCTGTGTTCTCTGTGATTGGCTCAATTGAAAAACAACTCCATCATTTAAAAGTCATTGTTATCATACCATACCGATAAGTTGTCAGAAATTATTACACGTTCCTAAAGGGGCATTGTCACGCTATTTGGCAACTTTATAAAAAGCTAGAAGGTACCTTCACATCATTTGAATTCCAAAACTAATGATCTAGTTTTGTTATTGAAGACCGTCTATTTGAAGGTACTGAAACTGTTTCCTGTCGCCTGTCGCTACGGATGGCACGGATGGAAAGGGATTGAAATTTTGAAAAAATTGGCCAATTTTTTCAAGTTTTGATGCCACGAGTTCCAAAAACCCTCAAGAAATTTGTTATGGTTAGCCCTCTCTAATAAAATCCAATTGATATCTTCGCCGTAGCTTTACAGAAGCTTTTTGTTTATGATTAAAACAGCAAAATTCTCGTGACATTGCCCCTTTAAAGAAGCCTGATTGAATTTTACTCTTCTCGCGCTGTTTGATTTTGGGCGCGTTCGTTTAGGATATATTCCGGAATAAGAATATATTCCGGAATATATTCCGGCTATTCTGCTCCTGGGAGCAGAATAGCCGGAATGGAAATCCAGGTATTCCGGAATGAGAAAGCTCCCAAACAAACGCTTACTTGCATTATTCCAATTATTCTTATTCCAGATTGATACCAAACGAACGCGCCCTTAGTTTCCATTCAAGAAAAGAACGGTGACATGACGTCCAATCTTCTACCAGCTACGCGAAAGGTTGTTTTTGCTCCAGTTACAGTTCTTTAATATTGACCGGGGGCGCGATCACAAAGATTTTCTCTAAAACTCGACTGAAGCAAGGGCATCACGTGCACTGCATACGCTTCTTAAGGATTCACCACGCATATGGCACGTGAGTATCATGTTATCTCATGGTTTTCAGAGTTCTGCCTCCATAGCCTCGTCAACCTCATCAAGAAGTCCTAGCTGTAGATTTGCCTGTGGTATAAAAAAGATGAGATCGTAAGAACTGGGAATAGAATGTAACGTGAAGAATGGTCCGTGCAATTACTTGCAATTTAAATAATTGCGATTAGCATGAGCTACGCTAAAGGATTGGCTAAGAACCTCGCGCCACTTTTTCATCCAATCAGAAGAAAAACCAACAACCAATCATGACACATCTCACACATTTTCCACGTTTTTCGTCATGTAATTAATTATGTAATCACTGTATTGTCTGTGTCCTCTGTGATTGGCTAAGGAGTATTACATTGGTTTTGATTTTTAGACACTCAATTGAAAGCCGCTCAAACGAAGCCTGAATTAGAATTCCTGTTTAAAGGGATTTGATCACATGATATAGGCGTTTGCAGCTGAGTGCTCTTTTAACAGAGATCTAAAACTAACGCATGACCCTGTTAAGTGGACGTCTTACCTTTTTCTGAATAATGGGGACTGGTAAAGCTATCATTAACACGCCGACAATACAGCCAACACTGCCCACAAGTTTTCCAATAACTGTGTGAGGAACAAGTCTCCATACCTGAAACATAGTGATATGCAAACAATTGCTGAACTCTTTCTACCCTCCCTAGTAACGTCTGAACACTGTCTGTGTAGGGTACCAAGACGGGAGACTTACATGTAAGGAATTGACTGTTGCTTATTCACAATTGTTAATTAGGCGCGTCCGATATGCCGGGGAAATTTGATATCACATATCGTCTCATGGCGGTTAACAATTCTTATTGAGTGAGATCGAACGTCAGCTTGCGAAGGCGCCTCTGGCTGCCGCTATGAGTTCATATTTGATCTCACTCACCCACCCAACCCCTGCATGAAATGTACTATGAAAAAAGAGATAGACCACAACAACGGGCACTACGTGCCCTACTCTTTTCGATAAGTGTGTGGGTTCGTTAACGTCCCCTGCTAACCATGTAACACTGAAGATGCAGAGACGGGGCCTACGGCTTATAGTCCTTACGAGAAGACTTGAATGTCTAACCCTTTGCAGATATAATAGGCCCTTTGTCACGGACCCGGTCACGATGGTACAAAATTAATTATTACTGGTTGAGCAAGTTGCACAGTGAGACTTCCAAAACAGTGTCACCTGCCCTTTGGTTTTGGAAGTCCCACCTGCGCAACTTCGCCACCAGTATATTTAATGTGGTACCAGGTGAACCGGGTCGTGCAGGAGGGCCTATTACAAAGGCTAGCACATGTCTCCATCAGGTAATTTTAAGACCCTGGGCAGGAGGAAGTTGTCGTGGTCCGGTCTGGAGCTCGACCCCTCGACCTCTCGCACGGCAGGGACTGGCGCTCTACCAACTGAGATAACCAGGGCGGGCGGTTGATAACAGAAGGTTCACTCTGAAAACGCATCATTCTAATGTTTTCCGTCCACTCTACGCCTGACGAATATAAAAAGTCAACAATTCCACCGGCTCATTCCATCGTTTTCGACAAACGCCGTTCTCGTGACGGAGCAGCGCTGACGGTAGCCGTCTAACCGTAAGAATAAAGCTGCGTTTTTCAATTTTTCAGGTTGTAGTGCGGAATGGACCTCAACCGATTTCATTTCTTGAAATCAATACGAGAATAGGTTACTGACAGTGCCCACTTTAAAAATGATCTTTGCATCGGATCATACCTACCCTGTAGTTGTCATAGTGACCACCGAGTACCACATGGAAGCTGGAATGCTATATTAAACGGGGTTTGTACTGTGTTATGGTTCGGGGTTTAGCCTGGTTTTGCCAGGCATAGTAAAGTACGCTTTGAGAACAACACCACGCCGAGAGAGACACTAAATACGCTGAAACCAAGCTCGGACGCAAGAACGTCTTATTGCAAATACACAAACTTCTTAACCGACGCGAGTGTCTGGTAAACTTCACAACGCGAAAAAACCCCGCTAACACTCTCAACAAGGACCAAAGCGCTAAGGCTGTCACACTGAAGTTGTTCAAGGCGTAGTTCAATATTAACCCCACGTACATATGGTAATATGGACGAGGAGATCGATTCACGGCCTCATAAATTCCCTTAACGTATAGCAACGTTTTTGGTGCCCGGTGTACTGAGTCGAAACAAGATAAGATATTCAAAGGTGAAGACTTCCAACGCAAGTATGCTCTCCAGGACAAAATATAAAAATTCTCTTCCGTCCATGTAATCATTGGACGGTTTTACAGGAAATGATCATTTTCCAGGTCTAATGGACGAAGCGTTTCCAGTCGTCTCTGCCACAAAGTAGTGGTTCAACGCACAGCATATTTGTCGTCACAAGGTGGCGGCATCGTTTCGGCCACTGTGCAAACAATACTCAAAGCCTATCATTAGTCCAGAGACGTACTACCATGCCAGCTCCAAGATGGGATTCGTGTGTGGTTCTCGAAAAATATTCCAGATTTGTTTCCTCAGTCGCAATCCTTTCAAGACCTCTATCTTCTCGTGCGGTCTTCCAACTTGAACACTTTGTCCGATTCGTATTTTTCTTGGGTGGTGTCTGTAATCATCAATAAAAAAAAAAAAAAAAAAAAAAAAAAAAACAGCAAGCAATTGGCCACCGCGTTTATCGAGATGCGAAAGAACGACAGTTCATCTGCGAAACTCGTCGGCGCAATAACTCACGTGGAATAGTGTAGCCCCTACCGAAGCCTGTGGGGAAAAGATAAACACAATGGTATTCTCAAATCACAGGTGGATATCATATTCTTGCGGAACCTCCTGTACGGTTAATGACGGCTTCCGCTTTCGACTTTTTTTTTTTTAATTCGACCAATTCTCGGGAGGAATGATTACAAAACGGAAAACGCGCGCCTGCATCTATTCGATACATTAGTGTAAGCTTTGTATTTCAACCAGATGAATGTCCAGCCAGTGTTGGTTGCTTTTAAACCTTAGCGCTTAGGTTGTAATGATTTCTAGATTTTACTCGACTTTTAGGAAGTTATTTGAAATCATTTAAACACTAACAGACACTATTTTCAAGCCACACGTTTTGGCACCTTGGTTTTGTCCCGCCAAATAACGAAATAATTAATCTCAACTGTCCCTGCCATTTTTTCGGTTTATTTATATCTTTGTATATGTCTATCTGTTTACAATATTGTAAAATCAGTTATAGTGAGTACAATATCCAAGACGAATGACCGGAATAACGAATCTCTTTTCCATTTGAGTAGAGGGGTAAGTTTCTAAAGAAACTATGGTGCTGCGTCGGGGGGGTGGGAGTATTTACAGGAGAATCTTGGTTTTAGCAACTGAGTTGATAAATGTGAATTAGCCACCCGTAACGAGATGCGAAAGCTGACGTTTCGAGCGCTAGCCCTTCGTCGGAGCGAATCGAGGAATTGTGGGTTGTGTGTGGTTTATATAGAGAAATATGGAGCTACGTATTGGTTGGTGCCTGGCAACGTGAAAAAACACAGAATAAATTAGTTGAATGAAAAGCGTTCGTTGATACCGTGAGGATTAACAGTGCCGATTTGAAAAATAAATTTTTGTTCTAGAGTTTTGCGGCTTTCTGTGCCTCCTTGATGTAGGGAGAGGCCACAGACCGCCATATGTGTGCTTCGAATGATTCGGCAGATAAAGTGTCTAGCGACCGGTTTAGATGCGTTTTTGTCGTCTTCTCACGTCGCGAAGATGTTCTCGGAACGGTCGCCTAGTCGTCTACCTGTTTCGCCAGTAACGTTGAGAAATTGTCGGGGCCCAAGCGATCTATTAAAATCACTGATCATTTTACCTGTACCTCAGCCAATGTCATCTACTGTATAACTTGCACTCTCTGCAAAAAGTTATATATTTTTTATAGATCGCTTGGGCCCCGACAATTTCTCAACGTTACGGCGAAACAGGTAGACGACTAGGCGACCGATTCCGAGAACATCTTCGCGACGTTGAGAAAGACGACAAAAACGCATCTAAACCGGTCGCTAGACACTTTAATCTGCCGAATCATTCGAAGCAACATATGGCGGTCTGTGGCCTCTCCCTACATCAAGGAGGCACAGAAAGCCGCAAAACTCTAGAACAAAAATTTATTTTTCAAATCGGCACTGTTAATCCTCACGGTATCAACGAACGCTTTTCATTCAACTAATTTATTCTGTTGTTTTTTCACGTTGCCAGGCACCAACCAATAGCGTAGCTCCATATTTCTCTATATAAACCACACACAACCCACAATTCCTCGATTCGCTCCGACGAAGGGCTAGCGCTCGAAACGTCAGCTTTCGAATCTCTTTACGGTGGCTAATTCACATTATCAACTCAGTTGATAAAACCAAATTATTCTTTTCCATTTGGCTACACCTTTTTTTTATTTTACGTCTAGTGGGCTGTCTGTTGTTTATAGACAACGATGCTTTCTTTAAATGAAGAAAACTATAAATTAAAAAGTTCCTGTCTGTATTTCACTTCTGGCTAGCTGTCAGTTCCTTATGAAAACAATGCAATTAAAATAAGCAAACTTTTGATAACTGTGGAACTCTGCACAAGTCAAGGTATCTTATGTTTAGGATAACACGTAATTAATTCAATTTCAACTTTAGTCAAAGGATCTGGCCATATAATTGGTTTCGCACAAGGCAACTAAAGAATCAGGTGACTCCATGCCCCATGTTTTTCTCCTGTTGGCATAAAAATGATTTTAATTAGACTATGATTACCGATGGCCTCTTGTGGGTATCTCATCAATCACTCGTTAGAGGATCGAATTTATTGTTGTTTATAACAGGTGCTCGCGAAGCCTAAATAATATTCTACTAGATTAAAGCGGTGACAATTTTTTTTTCACCGCAGATAAATAACATTATCTCCAGTTACAAAGACTGAATGTGTTAATGGTGGAATATTCTAGGCAGGTTGGTTATTCATCCAGTAAACTGGGCACATTTTTCGGCCCATACAGTAATTGAGGGTGTTGCATGAATATTGTTTGCACGTGGTTTAAAATTGCCAATCTTTTTACCTCTCCCATATTACTGGTAAATTATATATTCCTGATGCAAAATTTATTTATACAGGTTTTAGTTCAATTTTTTCTGTGTTCTCCGACAGTAAAATACTACATTTGGCAATTAATTTTGCGAACTTCACAAAACAAGACTATTTAAATCTTCGTGTCGAATTCCCTAGTGTGCTATTGTTCCACTAGCTGTTTATATTTCTTAAGGAAATAGAGGTCTTTGAAATTGTGAATTACAGGCTCCCTGATTTTGAAAGCTTCTATTTGAAACAAAAATATGGGGTTTTAAATACCAGTCAGTTAACCGCACGACGTCATTTTTAAAACCGTACCGCCCAGTACCTGACATTAAACGTGATATTGTGGCTGAATAAAAGAATAATTCATTACAAGTGGATAACAGAATCTATAGCTAGAGCATTTTAATCATAAAATAAAACCGCAAACTCCAACAGCTTTTGCCCGGTTTACGGTTAATTTTTATTTAGTCCACCTACCATCAAAGCTTTCCTTAAAACTTGCTGTAAATTAATCATAAAGTAAAAAAAATTCATCGGAAGTAAAGTATTTCTGTCGATGCCCATATGCACGTCGAGGTTCTTCGTGCTATGCAATGTGTAAACAAATTTTCATTATCTTTTAGTGAGCATCACCGAAACATGTGGGGTGTATTTGGTTAGCTTAGCACTAACAGCAGCTTGTATAATCATGAGTAGAGTTAAAACTAACTTATATTTGTACGATATACATTGTAATTTAACCTTAGGATTTCTTAGTAAACTGATGAAAATAAACAAATGAAAAAATACCTG
Source organism: Platygyra sinensis (assembly GCA_019787425.1). Lineage (NCBI taxonomy): Eukaryota > Metazoa > Cnidaria > Anthozoa > Scleractinia > Merulinidae > Platygyra > Platygyra sinensis. Next base: position 98,085 of record JAHPZR010031129.1, read on the forward strand.
TAGTAGTTTAAAATGTTCCTGAACATTTCAGGATCTCTGTCAAACACATATGTCCTGGTCCTTGGGTCATAGAATAATTCTTTTTCAGGGCTTCCAAGAAGTGTATCAGGGTGGTTGTCGAGGTTGTCCTCCCAAGTCTCAAACAATCTGCCACCGACTTTTAACAATATCCTTTTGCGGGGTCGAGGCGGCTGGCTCTCCAGTGACCAAACTGAACTGCCCTGTTCCGCTGTGTCCTTAATCATGTCCAAGGAGCCGGATCTGGACTGGTAGCGATCTAATGCAGGCCTGATGTAAACAGATATCGAATATACGTGTTTAGCCCGAAGTCGTTATTGAAAAGACCAATTAACAAGGTCTTTGTCCGCCGCAGGGAACCGTAGTTCAAACCTATTTTCTTTCCTCATTTGCATGAATGACAACCTCAGCTGTGAGCTGTGGGCAGCATTTACCGTTAATTTCGACTCAGAATCCCGCAGTTAGAAAAGGTGTAAATAATTGAAGGCTTAGGCGACTAAATGCGCTCGCTAGCTCACAGAATAAAAGCAATTTATTCTGATGTAAGAGTTCAAGGAGTGATGGCCTGCTAAAGTTGACGCGGGAATAGCTAATCTTATACAAATGTCGACAGTCTTAGCTCGGCCAATTATCTGCTAGTGTTAAAGAAATACACGGCGATAAACATATTCGCCGCGGGATACTTCGACGCAATAAAGTTAGTTCATATCAAAAACCCCATCACAAATGACGCGAGAACATAACTTGTATAAACTAACACGAAATGTTTAAAATTGCTAAAATTTGGCTCTTCAGTTTTTATTTAACGGTTGCAAGAGGTTTTTTTTAAAAGCTGACCTAACCAAACCAACATTTGTATAAAATATAAGTCGCGTTGTGGGCGCGAATTAAAGAGCAATTTTGCCGCCTTTTGCCGTCAAATAAGCCGCGCGGTTCACAACAGGTGTTGTCACCTTGTAAAATTTATTTAGAGCCGCACTTTCTGGTTTTTGGAAACAAACTTTGGAAATTGAATTAGATTTTTTTGAGTTAAACAAGCAATGACGCCGGCCGAAACATCAACTTCGAACAAGTTTCAAATTTCTCTCATTTGGTAAACAAATTAATTTTATCAGCCACAAAACTAACTCCACTGACGTTTCTGCGAAGTATTGTGACAATATCATGGTAAACAATGTTTTTATTAAATGACAGTAAGAGAAATAATACTTAGGAATACCTTCAGAAACAAATTAAGCTCCTGCCGCCAAAATGTCGTTGTTGTGAAGTTTTAAAACCGAACTTCAGTGCAATACAACAGATTTTCTTATAAACCTTCCGACGTTTTGTATTTGTTGACTTTATTACTGGTATCAACATTGTTTAACTACGTCGTAACACTATCGTTATCTCCGAGCTGCATCATTAATCTGTACCGCCGTATAAGCGCCGCTTGTTGTTTTTGTGAAAAACAAAAACAACAAGCTTGCTGTTTTGTGATTTTTTTGGGTCAAGTATAGGCATGCAACGCGTCCATGTGAGGGTTTACGAACTAAACAGTCACTCACGAAAGCGGCGTAGATCCATAATGATAAGTGTTTGTAGGCCATCTAAGAGGCCTAAAGTCCTGAAATTATTCAAAATGTCACTGAAATGTATCACATTATCTCCACGTTTGTTTTAAACATAACCTGATAATCAGTTAGTCCATGCATTAAGGATCTGTGTCAATATGATTAAATATTTCTTAAGGCTCTCAGCCAATTGAAACAGTTTTTGGGATGTGACACGAATGTAACTGAATTTGCGCCTTAATATTTTTCAGACAGGTTATATAATGTATTCATTTCTTTTAGCGCGCTATAACAGGGTATCAATGAGATTTTGGCAGTATGTGATGTGAAATAACCAACCCTTATATCATCATGAAAAAACTAAGTATATTTGTAGCCCATCTTGACACAATTTTTCACCCTGATAAAGGAACAATTCGTCTTGTGTTTAAGGCAAGACTGTTTTTCGCGAACACGGTACAATCAATTCTGTTTCTATATCACGTATTGTTTCCATATACGTATGTCAAACGTACAACGATAATTTTCGTTGAGAATAAAATCATAAGAACAAAGCGTTTTCATGGCTATCAATAGACAACAACGAAATTTAAGGCGATTCAGAAACTGTAATCAGTCATATTGGATAAATTTCGTCCTCGTCGCTTTGGAAACAACGAGAAATAGCTCTCGATAAATTCAGAGAACTTAACGCTAAGTCTAAACCGATAACAATCACCAGTCATTTGTAAAACTCAACAGATCATTACTTACTAATTTTTCGTGAGCTCAATGGTCCTAAATATCTGTGTATTTGAGTACATCCCATGATGGCTGGACAATTGATAAACAAAAAAAGCTACGCTTTGAGAGAGGAAAGCGAGTTATGTATTATATAGGGTTTCGGATATCTGATTGCTTATTGGCTAGCAATTTTAGATGCTGCAACCTGACTTTGACGCGTATATTTCATGACCTTGTTTGTTATTCCACTATTACGTCATTTTGCCATATAAGGCCAAGAGAACAATCAAAATATGCAAGCATATTACACTTTAGACTAGGGTATTAACCCGTTTTTAGAGGAGGACAAGAAAGAAAAAAGCGGAATAATAAACCTCATATTCGATGTTTTGCGAGATAATACGCGCGGTCATTTTACTCATTGCTGGCATTTTCCCCTGCGGGCCTCTTAAAAATATACGCAACTCGTAAAATATCCGCACATATTATCTCGCAAAACATCGAATGAGGTGTATATATTAAACCGGAGCAGAACAATGGCTGTGTGGGTCAGTTATAATTCTTGGTACACTTCTTTCCCGTCCCCTCCAATCGAAACGGTATTAAATGACTAAATTTTGCGTTGTCTGATAAAGGCAAACCATAAAGGCTAATACGAATTTAATACTGTGTTTCATATTCAGTTTCGACGTGAATGACCAGGTAAAATATAAATTTATTTTTAATCAACGCTTCACTTGCGTTGCCGTTGTGATTAATTAAACAGTTCCTTAGGGTTCAGTCAGACGTGTTGGATAATCAGCAGAAGATTTGAATTTGAACCGGATGAGTCAATAAACTCAACCATGTCGAATGTTTTGCATAATTCAATTCGTGCTTAACTTAATGCAAATGTTCTTTCGTAGTTCTTTGCTAAAATAATTTATATTTTATGCCAGCCACGTATCTATGATGCCTGTTGATCTTCAGAACCCTGTGGTTTCTGCTATAACATGTACTTAAGCCTTAAAAATGTCTACGAGTTCTTAAGTTGAAAACAAAGTTCGCAGATTGTGTGCGTGTAAAAGGAAAGTTAAATCGCGGGAAAATGATCTCGCAGAATCGAAACTTATTTAGCGACAGGACGGGCACCTGGCGACACAAAATGCAAAGTAAAATTTGTCTAAAACAGTATGGCTTGAAGACAATTCTTAAACGGACGTCTTTGGTCTCCGAATAAAGTAGATAAACAAAGGGTTATTAGCTTCTAATGTTAGGCACCAAAACATTATTTGGTATTATTTTTTCAGTACGGAATCATAGTGAAGAACGTGTAAATACTGAAAAAAATTGAACACAAACGTAACTGATAAGAATCTTAACAAATAAACAAGAAGCTAACAAAATTGAAGGAACCTGTTCATTTGGTTTTATAGCTGGGGAGTTGAACATGGCGCTGCCGTGTTATAGACACAACCAGAGGTCCAAAGTGAAAAAATTGAGACCGCCTTCGTAACGAGAAGTCTAGCGTTGTGATCTAACAAACGCTTATTATCGAATAAAAGAAGACATTTGTCTGTATTGCATTAGTACAACAAAGAATGCGCGCATGTGCCACCAGTCTATATTCATTCATTGTCAGTGGCTGAAAATTAACAATATGGCAGGAACAATTTCTCCGAAATAAAATTCTCAAAAATGGGAAATCAACAAAATATGTCACTGTATACTCTTTGCATGAAGGGAGGTTTTATATTCCTATAAAATAATCCCTTACATAAGCGTTTGTTCTTAGTCTTTTTACTTGGTCATAACATATCAAAGAAAGATAAAATCTAAAACTAGTCAGATTGTTTTAAAGATGCTTCTGGTTTTGAAGGGTAAATTAAGCTCGAATATTCATGATAACAAAGAAGTGAATACAGAACGCGGCAGCAAAAAAAAATATCAGTGTTATTCAGCTTTATGTCATATCCAATAAAATAGCTATGTCAATTTTATTTGCCCTGTGGGAAACATAAAACGTCGTTGGTTAAACTGTATTGCAGTTTTGACCAAAGCCGACGTTGTGTCGGCTACTAATTAGAGTTGGAAAATTCATCGGCTTTTAATGTTAGCGAGGAAAGAATCGAGCGATATATATATGCAAGGTTCAAATAAAATGCCGGAAAAGATTACGACGGTTGGAATGAGTAAAACTATACAAGTCTAGCCTCATAACACTCAAAGTAATTGCGATTCGCTAAGGGTCGCTAAAGAGACGGCTTAGAATCATTAAATTTCTGTTTGACTTTCTGCCCTAGCCTTTGATTAAGCACATATTGAACACATGTAGTCAGAATAAAAATTAAATGTATGTGCACTGAAGAAATGCTGATTGAGGTAGTAAGACAGTCTTCAGGATGTTTATAGGTACTTTAAGCAAGCAATGGTGAAAATATATATTATAATAAGAATACCAGAAACACAAAAACAGTACCTGTTAAGTTGCTGTGATCCAAAACAATATGGTGTACCCTCGTTTCCATTTGCCACCAGGTTAATCCAGCCTTCAAAACTCGTTAACGATCAAGTAATGTCATAGTAGTAGCATTCATCTTATTTTTTTACTCCCTTTTTTTCAAATCATGCTATTACTAATCATAAAATTCTGCACAAACAAACGGCGCTATTCGATTGCTGCACATCTGTTATCTCGATTTTCTCGAGTTTGAAGGATTATTCAGTTGATGCAAATTAATCAGTATGACAGAGCATAGATAAAATTAGACAATCTGGTCACTGGACCTTATTCCGGCAAATTTTTACACAATAATACGAGCTGAAAGGTGTAAATGTTCCAAGGCTCCCATGAACAAAGGTAACTAATTCTTTTGACTTAACAATGCTAAAATTGCAAAAAAAGTTTTTATTTTCATTGTATAGTCAGGCAACAGGATTCTATCAATTATTAAACAAAACCAGTACGTCTCTGGGTGATAAAAAGCTTTTTTGTCTGGCGAGTATTTGGTCTGAAAGCTAACAGTCCTGTCTTCTTGAATCAATCCTAGACATACGTTATCTTACCGCAAAAACCCTCTTTGCTACCCGATCTGTTTTTAATAAAATTGTGATTAAATAAAACGTGTTCTGATTGGAGCCCTGAGTGTTTGCAATTCTTGGAAAATGTTCCCGAGAGATTTTGAGCAAAAATTGAAGGTTTAGATAGATTCTGGTAAGTGGCTTGAGTTCAGACAAATTTTAGGTATGACCACCATTTTTGTTTCGAGGGTATGACTACAGACGCTTTACTTTGAGGCGGCTAATAGGTTTATTAATGGTTTTTGTAATGGTTTTGTCTTAAACGCCGAGTGATGCCGGTTCAAAAAACTCCCGAGGCCGCGCGTTGATCAGTTCAATTTGTTACTGTCAAGTGTTACCCTCCTTAATACTTTTTTACTTACTTACTAAAGGTTGGTTTTCACTAGCGCATAAGCATAAGCATAAGCATAAGCCGACATGCGCAGAAGCAGTAAAATGTTGATAACTAGCACCTTTTATTAGGGAAATCTTCAACAAAAGGCGCTAATTATGAACACCTAGATCTTACTGCGTCTGCGTATGTCGACTTATGCTTATGCTTATGTGTTAGTGAAAACCATCCTTAATAAAGATTTATGTCGTGTACGATAAAGTCCCGAGGAGAAGCGGGGGGGGGGGGGGGGGGTGTAACATTAAAAAAACCTGTACCCTATTTCAGACGAAAATCTCTTAATTCCATATGTTATTTCAGATCTGAGCCAAAACCGATACCCCATTTCGGACCTCTGAATCAGTATACGACACCAATGTATGGCTGCAGCCAACCAAGGTTAAATTCCATCAAGTTGCGCAAGAAAAGATCGAGGTAAGTACCTTGATCTACTTTTGATTTGCGTGAAACTCGAGAAGGGCTATTGATGAAGCGGAAAAAAGTTCCTTGTTAACAAAATACCCAATGCCAAACCAGAGTGAAAAGCAGGCCCTATTTCAAACCAAAATGGTCAAAATCTATACCTTTTTTTTAGATCAAACCTCTCAAAAACCATAACCTACACATATATAGCCCTTACAAGGTAGTGGCCCCCGGATCATAAGTGCCCTCATGTTGTACATCTTGTTTATCACAATGTTCCTTTGACCACTGTATCACGTATTCTTTCCCATACCACTGTTTTTTCAGTTGCAAATTGCCTTTCAAGGTATTCGCTCAAGTATTTTGAAAACGCAGACTTTTTTCCGATAATCCGACGCTTGCCACAGACAGTAATGAGCTTATCAAAAAAGAAGACTTAGTTAAATTAATACGAGCTTAAAGCTTATAATCATTAGAGTATTTCGCGAGGATATTTATATCCTTCATTCACCTCCGACTGATCGTTAGTGGTTTAGTCGCCAAATTTGTTTTTTAGACCCTAGTTGTGTTTTTCAGAACTTAGATGTGTTTTCACATCTTAGTTGATATACAAATCCAAATTAAAATATGCATCAGTATTGAGGTCATTTAAGGGCGGTACAATTAAGAGCAGTATTATGCAAAAGACCCAATCACAGGGGTTCTTACATACAGATGGCGCCATTATCTTGAGTAATTTTGGCCAGATGCAAATTTATCATAAATTGAAGGAAATCTAAACTGAAATAATGGTTTTTAAGAGAGAAACACTAAAAAAATGATAATGATCTATAAAAGAAAAAGGATGGTTGAGCCGGATGGAGAAGGTTGACATGGATTAAAAATGGCGCACTTGAAAAATTAAGGCTAAATCGCGACGTGTGTCATAATGATTATGAGTCAAAAAATGTCCACTGGATTTGTTTATCTGGTACAAAGTAGAACATCCTTACTAAAAAGTACGAAAGGGATTACATGATTATGACGGGTTTATTTAGTAAGAATTTCAAAGGCTTATTAATTTCAAAACACCAGTCTTTAACGATACTGTAACTTCGTACATAGGAACTGAGCGGATTTTGTCTTATGTCGGCGTCTCTCAGAATGAAGACATATGTGTTAAAGGTTACAACTGTGTTTTCAGTTGATGGTGAAATTTTACTAAGTCGAAAACGTTCCGTCGTTTGAAATTTAATTACAATTGAATTTTGGCGCTAAGTCAGTCTTACGCCGATTCACACAGTAAATTCTGCAACTCAAATTCACTTAGGAATAATGGCGTGTCAATAATATGCTCTTCTTTCGAGATTTATGCAAAGAAATCACAAGAGTACTCAAGATAAATGATGTTGAACCAAATTTGATTTTTCTCTTTTGTGCCTTTTGGTGTCAAATGTTGCGTAACACAAAGTAAGTTACACAACACAACTTACCTACAGTGTAAGAAGCAGGGGTAGAAATTCACGGATTGTGGCTAATGCATCATCATCGTGTAAACTACAAAAAAGAAAAACGTTGTTAATTATTTCACAATCATCTTCGTCTTAAAGTCCCATCAAAAGCTTTCAAATTTATCGAAATTCTACACAACCTAAATATCAAATCGGTGTCTAAAATGTCTAATTAAAATAATTGGGGTTTGCCCGAAATTTGCTTTAAATTATTTGGCACACAAATTTACTTTCGAGACCCTTAAAGGCAAATCCTATTTGTACTATCTTTAATAGCCCTCTTTTCTATTTTAAAGGGCACTCCTTAATGAACTTAAAACAATGTGTTTTGAAAATATAGTTGTGTAAAACTAAATTGAACATTGTTCAAGTATTGACCCAAATGAATTTCTGACATATTCTTGTTTCGTGCTTCGGGGAAGCAATGCGAGTTGATAATAAATATGTGGTGAGACGGTGTTAGACCACGGTTCTTGGTTGACATGTAACAAAATTGCTCCACATGCATGTCGAGAGAGAAAATTAAAACAAAAAAACGCCTACGTCGACAAAAGGCAAGGTCATGTGACCGGTATACCAAAGTCCCCCACACTTAAAATTCGAAATCCAAGTCAAAGTTTGATTTATTTAAGCGCCTACAAGAGGGAGGCAATACACATTGTTTTAGACTAAATAAAAGTAAAAGCACAGAATGAAAAAAAAAAAAAAAAAAAAATATATATATATATATATATATATATATATATATATATATATACATTTTTCTATGGCAATTCAGAGGAAGCTGAAATTTGGTGTCGAAATGTGTGAAGATTAATTATTTATACCAGAGAATAATTTTAGTCTGGGAAGAAGGTTTTCAGGAAAAGTAATTAGTTGTCTGCACGTATCTTATGTCCATCTTATATCTAGTCCTTAGATAATATTTCAGCATATCTGACTGACAGGTCTGCGGATAAACATATCATACAAAATTGTTTTTAGAAATGTGTTTACATCTGTGACTTCGCCTAAAGCTCGGAAGATGACAAAACAAGTCAAAAGGAACTTTTTTTACTGGTTAGCAGCATCAACGATTCATGTACAGTAAAACCCAAACCAGGCCGTTCCCTTCAAGTATTGACAATCTCTATGTACGTAAATAGAAAAAAGGAAAAAAAAAGAAGAAAGGGAAATACTCAAGTAGAGTGGAATATCATTCAATCGCTTAAGAATAGTTTTATTCTATTTGCTACATTTAAACAACATTACGCTTTTTGAGTAAACAGGTTGTTTTCGCAAGATGGCTGAAATATAAAATTGAGCTTGTTATTTTGGACAACCTCGTCGTGTATTGTGTAAACAGGTGAATTGCACTAGCAAGCAGTTCATTTACCAATTTTGTGAAGATGCTTTAAAGTTTACGCGCAATACAATAAACATTCCTATTTTCCCTTATTTAGTAAAGTGAAGATATGATGTAACAAGCTATGAAGATTGCAAAAAATATATGAAGACATGTCGCTTTTTACTCACTTATCTCTTTACATATCACTCCGGTCATAGATTCCACTGTTTCAAAGCCACAGAGGGGAAAGAACCAACTCCACATATGATAACATAGCAAAACCAGGCCGCGGTGAAAGATACTGACATTTTTCCTCACAACGAGCTTTACGTAGGACGTTGTTTACCAAAACCTCAAGTCTGTGTGATTGTTTTTCGCCTTAACTCTAGATTTATGACCTTAGTTAGGAAACTACTTATCTTCCACTCAGATGCTAAGAAAAAACCACGGTTCATTTAAAAAGTACCGCATATCTACATATAAGGAAAGTGCCAACGACGGCAGCGACGAATTCACGCCTGGTCGGTTGTCTTTCGTTATTTTTTGCTTGTAATCCGTGTTCTCAGCCTACAGACACTCATGTGTGTATTGTCATTAGTCGTGTTAACACCGTAAGAGAGTTGACAGTGGGTTTGAATCAGCTCGACTTCCTATTTTGTCGCGATAAAATTTATTGGGGTTAAAAATGAAAACATGGGCTATCTTTGGACTGACATACAGAGATATTTCATTGTTAATCTGATAAGCAGTTGCAATAAAATCTTGTCTTCCTTTATACTTCGACTAAAAACAAATTACTTTTGTTTTATATTTTTGCTTGAAGTATTGTTTGTAGAAGCTTTGCACGGCTCACGCTTGCTTTCCCTGTATAAACATTGCGCCAGTTACTCATGAAAAATGTAACTGCTTATAATTAACTCTTTTTACGTTGCCTAACTGAAACATCACTCATTGGAGGGCTCAAAGTAACATCGATATTTTTCTTGCAGTGAAAATAAACACGGTAATCCTTGAGTGGAAAATCAAGGATTTGTGATGATAAAGTATTGTAATGAATAATACTACAGCTTAGATATATCTCATGCAATACGAGACGTCAATCTTTCAACGACGTATGACAGTTTTATCTTTCTTTCAGCACGTGGGCCGAGGAAATTATCTGTTGCAAGAAGCGAACAGTTTTCCGACAAATATCCGAGCGTATTTTCGCCCTAAATGGAAGCTACGTTTTTCGCAACGCGTGCAGTTATAGCGAAAATTGGGGAATATAGAAGGTTTTACGGTCGCCGACGCCATCCAAGTTGGTTGTGGGGCAAACATGGCAAAATTTATAGTGAATGTATGGGGAAAATCGTGATTTTGATGCTCGATAACTTGAAGAAGGTTGACATTCTTCACTTTCTATGAAATGCCACTAAAAATACTAGCTAAAAGAGGTAACCGATCAAATTTGAGAATTGTATTCTTACAAAGAAAGCCGCAAATTTAAATTTTTAGTTTTCATACATTTGTCTGTAAAATGCAGCCGCCGTTCGCGGGAAAATTTAGTAGCATTTGTATGAAAAACTGAAAAGACGATTTCTCGCTTCTCCGGCAAACCAATGCCCTTCAAATTTAATTGGTTAATTCTTTTAGCTAATATCTTTAGTTTGCAATTCACAGAAATTTCAATTCAGAATATCAACCTTCCTCGTGTTATCGAGCATTAAAATCACGATTTTTCACAATCAATGTAAATTTTGCCGCGTTTGCCCCACTACCAAGATGACGTCGGCGACCATGAAACCTTCTATTCTCGGATTCCAGGGAATATTCGGTCACGTGACGTGCTTGGTCCAATCGCACATGTGCAAAGTAAATACTTGATGGATTAAAATAACTCATACCGTCGTTTGGAATTAGCAGCCAGGGTCTCGCTACTTTCGGGGAACGATAAACTATATAAAGTTGGTATTTATAACGAAATAAAAGATGGCAATTCATAACAAAATGAGGTAAAATTCAACACTATTCCAGTCATGTTAATAACATGTGGTGGCCTCCTCATGTCTACACCGTGTTTTCTTTTGAAGCACCCAGTTGTGCAAGTTCCTCCCGGAGTTCGATCCCTTCTATCATCTTGCTTTTTGTGTGGCTTACACGAAGTGTAAACCAGTCAACGCCATGGGCGGATTTGTCACGGTGAACAGAGTGGTTGTCACGTGGTTTACTATCGTCGAAGATAGGCTCCAGTCTACGCTCGGCTAAGTAACGTTAGCTTCCTAGCCTGCGAATAGGCTCCCAGCGAGGCCGGAAAAAAAACATTCGGCGAGCGAGTGGGAGTCGGAGCGTCGTGACTCCGCGAGCGAAGCGAGTGGGACGCGGGGGAGCCTGTAGACATTGTTTTCAATGTACCGTTCCGCCCCTTGGTGATTAGCCTGTTACATATCTGTCAAGGAGGTAATTAAGTATGTCAAAATTAATGGGTTTCCCCGCGCTGATGAACCGGCTTTTAATAACAATCTACCGTAATTGATGGTAAATAAAGTAGACAGGCCAAACACGACTCCTACGAGAAAATGAGAAAACTAGAGCCGTTAGATCGTGCTGGGCGGCAAGTTTTAAGAGGTCTACAATCAGAACTAAGCCGAACAATGGCATATACAACACGCAATACAGTCGACCAGACTTGCGCGTAATGAGTTAAATTATAATCCTGTGGCACTAGAACAATCAAAGGAGAAATAAACCTATACATCGAGCTCCAGGAACATAAGCTCGATCAGACAGCTGCAAGAAACATTAGAATTTCTCTAGACAAGCCTATAGCTTTCTCGAAGTAAAGCTACGAAGGAAAACGTAGGAGGGCAAATATGACACCCGTGATAAGAATCTACCTACTCTATTTGCAAACAGTTCTAATCATAGCCGGGCCCGGCGTCACAATATAGAATGCGAGTAAGCAACACGTTCACGGTAAATGCCATATTTTGTCCCTTAAAAGCAAATACTTGGAGACTTAAAAAACAAATCTTGCAATAGAAATGAGCCAAAGCAATACTCTAAGACATGGCAAATTATAGAGGTGTCAAACTCAACGAAGCAACACGCAGATAATTAACAGCGGAAATCATGCAAACCTATGACTTCTTAAAATTTGCCGCATAGCACGATCTAACGGCTCTAGTTTTCTCCTTATAACGCAATACGAAATGCCTTTCATGAACAAGAGTGAAGCGACAGAAAGGTCGAAAGACCGAAAAATAAACGGCAAATCTACAAATGGCCCGAACCGTAAGAGTCGTGTTTGGCCTGTCTATTTTATTTACCACTGTTTACCATCATAGACGCGGCAGCAATTGAAAAATAAGGCTCTTCCCGAAACCAGTCCGTAGAATTCCGAAAACATCGCGCTTCTACGCCACAGTTTCACACAGTTTCCACAGTTTCCAGCTTCTTCTCACGTTTCAAACAAGAGATGTGACGAAAATGTTGCAAAGAATTGCTCAAAGCTGCTTAAAATTCGTCGTCAGTGAACTGAGCAGTGCACACGGAAGCCGTTGTTGACGGTCTTGGCAAGAATTATGCTAATTTACAAGCAGTTGTCAAGATCGTCTGTCAATTATTTATCTCAGAGCTGTCAACAGTCATCGATTCAACCAATCAGATCCTGATACTAGGAGCTGGTATCATGGAACGGCGGCATCAATGGAATGTCTACAGGCTCCCCTGCGCACTCCCTCCTCACCAGACCGCTCTCGGCTCGTCCCGCTTGCCCTAGTAAGCCCTAGACTACACTCGGCTATCTCGCCCTAAACAACCGAACCGGGAGCTTGTTCGCAGGCTATTAGCTTCCAAGCTTTAGAGAGCGGCTATTTTGTGGGTGTAACACAGCGGGGTGACCCGAAAACACTGACCCCCGGTCCACGGACCCCCACTACGGACCGGGTCCGTGGACTACCTACGGACCGGTCCACGGACTCCCCCTACGGACCCCTCTACGGACCACCCGCCAAATAAAATAAAAAACAAAAATGAAGATTTCACTTACTGCTTGTCCAATAGATCACTCGTGTTAGCGAAATTTCGCGCGTTGCGCTGGTTTACGCAGGATAAATGTGACAGACCTGGGTCCTGTCTCGGGCGCAAGTTATGCCATTGCAGATCATTACATCTTTGCCATTTTCGTTGCTGTGGCTTTGCATGAAGATCGGGAAGTCTAAGGAATTTCTGATTTCTCTCCCTTCGCCATTTTGTTTATAATTGAAATTGTGAAGCCTGGGACGAGTTTACGAACCAGCGGGAGAATAGGCCGAAGAAGGCGGAACAACATGGTGAAGGAAATGCACTCAAAGCAGCCCAGATTTCGAGGCTTCCCGGAGATATATACTTATGCCCATATATACTTATACCCACAGCCAAAAAAAAAAATGGCAAGGAGGAATGTCAATGATTTAACTCGCACCCAAGACTGAATTCAGGTCTGTTACATTTTCCCAGCGTAACGTTCGAAATTTCGACACGAGTGATCTATTGCCGTGAGTGGACAAGCAGCCGGGACAAGCAGTAAGTGAAATCTTTATTTATGTTTTTTTTAAAATCTTATTTTGGGGGTGGTCCGTAGAGGGGTCCGTAGGGGTAGTCCCTGGACCGGTCCGTAGGTAGTCCACGGACCCGGTCCGTAGTGGGGGTCCGTGGAGCGGGAGTCAGTGTTTTCGGGTCACCCAACACAGCGCGTTGTCGAAAATCGTTTCTTATCTAGCTCAGTATTCGTTCATCTTTGCTGCTTAGATTTTACACGCCGGCTTTCCTACAGTCGGCTTGTCTTCTAAGTGCGGATTACAGCGAGGAGTTGTGTTCTCACAGGTTAATCTCAATTCGAATCTGCTCAGCAGACCTGCTTAAGAATGCAGTACCGCTCAAAGGTAAGTTGACAGTCTTAAGGAAAGCATATTTAAGCTTTTTTTACCGGTAGATCTATTTTGATTTCAAGTCCAAAGCTTCTCGCCGAATTTGTTAATACTGAGAAGTCGTTACGGAGCTTTTCTTTCTTTAACACTTTTATACCGAAATCTTTCTTGGATGAGTTTTACAAAATACTGGCTAAGAAAACGTGTAACTACTCCATGACTTCGTTGTTGTTTCGAACCGTAATGCAGTCATGTTGATTTCACGGCGTCGGCTTGCGCCAAAATGCTCAAGTTATCAGGTTTCTTTTCCCTCATTAGAACTTCTTTTACCTGTTAGTGAATAAATCTTACATCCTTTTAAGAATCTTTAACATATTGCATCGAGCCAGTTTACTTTGGGAGCCTAAGGTAATCATTTTTTCGCGCGATTAAATTTACTCGCTGTAAGCTTAAATATTTTCGAGTTCATGATCGATGGGCGACATCCAGACGGCGGTCTTCATGTACTTATCAGTTGTATATTTTGAAATGTGTGTGTATCCTTCTTTTAGTTTTTTTTTATG